>SJJU01028608.1:0-19575 GCA_012932125.1 Conopomorpha cramerella | reverse complement strand
TTTGTGATTTTTGTTCACACTAAGTTTTAAAACGTCTAGCTGAATTTAAATAATCAAGCCACATAGAATTGGCTTCACGAGTTAATAAATCTACATAGTAATGCATGTGTAATGTAATAAAATAATGAACCACTAAGATGTCGGTGAGTGTATTTCATTTTGTTGTATTTTTTCCACCAGCTGAATTTGGTAATTTCTAATTTAGAAGTCCTTGGACATCTGATGCAAATTTATAATACACGAAACGTATATGATAGCAGTATCAAATACGATTAGATCAGTACAATGCACATGAAGGCTTACAGCTTGTACCAAAGGTACACATTCTTCACAATCTAAATTATCCTTTCTCTATGGAGTTAGAATGTCATACTTAATTAAAATTATTTTTTAATGAATTAATTAGTAGCATAAACAATCAAATTCTCTATCATATAAGCTGATGAATTAATGTAGTTAGTATAGGTAACTTTTTAATTTTTTTTATACAGGGCCAAGACGAAGCAGCAAAAAGGAACACTTTTGAAGAGTTGGATAAGGATGAATTAATAAAAAAATGTAAAGGCTTGCTAAGCATTGCACAAAAAGCAAAACAAGCAAAAGCAGGTAACTAGTTGTTATCTTCATATTCCATACAGAAATATTTGATGCCTGGATAACCATAATGAAAAATCATTTTGTTTTTCAGATTTACAATCAGAAATCGAAAGTCACAAATTGCAGTTAGAAAAATGTGATTCTGAAAAAAACACCTATAAAGAAAATGTAAAAACACTACAAGAATTAGTTGACTCTCTGACTGAGCAAAAGCTCAACTATATAACAGAATTAGATGCAGCTCAAAGTAAAGTGAAATCTTTGAGCACAAAGTGCAAAAATTTAGAAGAAAAAGTGAATAAACATGAAAATGAACTTGTTGCTAAAGATCATAAACATGCTGATTTATTGGTTAAATTATCCACCATGGATACAGAGATGATATCCTTGAAAAGGCAGAACAACAGACTTGTGGAAGAAAATGAACAGTTGTTGAGTCAATTAGCAGAGTTGGAGTCTCAAATTGTAGAGTTTAATAAAATAGGCCTTGAGCAACAACAGCAGCTGCAAAAGATAGAGGCTCAGGTTGGCAGTGGAGGTAATTATTATTATGTGCATAAGTTCTTTTTAAGAGATGAAAAGTCTGTTTAGTTTTAATGGCAACTCCCATCACTACTATTCTTCTTTGTGAAACATAGATGTTATTCTAGTGTCCTTATATTTTAAAAAAATATGAAAAAAATGCATAATTTACTGACATTATTTTTTTCATTTTATTGTTTGAGTTTTATATCAGTATTGTAATACACATATATTTAGATAGGGACTTTTTGTCAGGAGTTGTCTATAGTGAGTTAATGCAAATGCATTTTTCATAAGTGAGAGTTTTATGGATATATAGAGTTTATATATCAATATTGCTTAAACAAAGGGTTTTATGCAGACTGGGGACTATGACCATTTAAAATAATTTTACACTGGCAACATTAGACTAATGACATCTCAAGGAAATTAGTAACTAAAGCTTTGTAGAAAGCCATCTACTGTGTCCACAGACACTATAGTCCGTTTTAGGAGGTTTGAATTATTAGGTTCATTTGATCTCCCCATATAAACTTGATCAGCCATGTTTTTTGTTTGAAGAGAGAGATGAAATTTATTTTTCGTCCAGATACACTGATACATGCAATGAAAAGGACTCTGCTTACTTTCCTTTTCCAACATAACTTGTATCACACACTCAGTATTCACATACTTATATGGAGATTCACAAGCATTCAGTTCAAAGTCCACAGTTACCAAAGCATTATACAATAATATTATAAATACTTAACACAGAAGATTTTGATTTTGGAATTTATTTTAGATTCAGCTGATAATTTGGAAAAGATAGAAGAATTGAAAAATAAACTTATGGAACTTGAAAAAGCGTTACAAATTACAGAACAAGAAAATAAGAACTATGTGACATCAATAAACACTGCCGAAGGCAAAATAAAAGAAGTAACTGACATGTATAGTAAAGAAAAAGAAGGAAAAGAGAAACTAAATTTGAAGTTGAAGAGTTATAAAGATAAAATATTGAAATGTGCTCAATGCATAACACAGCTAAAAAATTCACGGTATATTCTCACCAAAACTGTTAAAGATTATTCTGAGAGTATACCTAAGTGGCAATCGGAAATAATAAAAGCATCAAAATATCTTGACCAACAAATAAACCAAATGTCTCAAGAGAACAGTTCTCTGAAAGTGAAACTGAATGAACTCGAAAAGCAGATAACTGAGTTTACAGTTCCACAGGATAAAGACAAATTGTCAAGTCTACAACAGCAAGTTACCGAGCTTTCAAGCCGAAATGCCGAGCTTCAAAGTAGCATCTCTTCATTGAAAGGGGTCAATGAAGAGTTAAACATTTCTCAGTCTAATTTACTGACAGAAAATACATTAACCAGAGAGCAACTGAAATCGGCCAATGCCCAATTAAACGAAACCAATGATGTAAACAATACTCTTAACAACACAGTACACAGGTTACAAAATGAAAACCGTGATTTGCTGAAGAAACTTGAACAAAAGTCTACATCAGAGTCCACACAAAAACATGAACATCTTCTTCTTCAAATAAAAGCCCTGGAAAGTGAAAAGGCCACGTTAGTTAAAGAAAAATGTAATGGTAAAGATCAACTTCAAGAATTGGAAAGCTTAAATCATCAATTAAATGATCAACTAATAAAATTAAGATCTGACATTCTCAAAATGCAACAGAAATGTGAAGAACTAGAACAAGAGAGAGATGTTCTCCGAAATAAAATGAACTCGAAGAAGCAAGAGGAAGCCAATAAATCGAACAGTGAGCTGGTCATTTTAAGAGAAAAATTTGAATTGTTGAAAAAGGAATATGACAATACTCTCGATTTAAATGGTCTACTGAAAGAAGAAGTCGAAACATTGAAATTATCATTGGAGCAACCAAAAGATGATGAGCAACTGTCGGACCTTAATGTGTCTTTGCAAGCTGATATTGTAAAGTTAGAAACAAAACTTGCTGCTTATAAACAAGAAAATGCGTCTCTGTTAGCTGAAATGAAAGAATCTCGCGCCAAGACTAAAGAAGCTGAAGCCATAATTCTAGAACTAGAAGAGGCAAAATCAAAAATGGTCGCATACAAAACAGAGAACACGGAATTACTAAATGAAATGAAGGAAATAAACCAAGTTCTTAAAGAACGTGGTGAAGCTATTTCTAAACTACAAAAAGCTGTGGCGGAAATGGAAGGTCTAATAGATACGTTAGAAAAAGATCGCGATGACGTCAATCGAGAAAAGGAAGAACTACTTAAAAAGATTGCTAAAACAGAAGAAATATCTGAAGACAATAAAGTTAACGCGCAACAAGCACTGAACGAAAGGAACCTCACTATTAAGAGACTAGAAGAAAGTGAAGCTTTGATTGCATCACTTAGAGATGAAATAGACAAATTAAAACAACACCAGTCAGCCGATTTACCCAACGATGACATGTCAACATCAACTATATCCAAAGCAGAAGAACACTCAAGAATGAAAGACCTTGATGAGTCATTTGAAGAAAAGTATGTATATACCTCAACCAAATAAGTAGTCTACATTTTACCCATAACTAGGTTTTATAGCATTTCTACACAATAAAAAAGTCTTAGATCTTAATATTTAAAAAATATAGATTGTTTTCTAATCGATTCTATTACATACTTACATCATAGCTTTCATTAATATTATCTACAAAATATAGTTCAAACCTGAGGTTTTTTTTAAAAAAGAAGATCTACAAAAGAGCGAATCCGAAGACGAACAATCGAGATAGTAGTTTTCTTTCGTTCCCCACTATCTTTGACCGATTGTTTTTTTAAAAACTCCTCGTTTAATAACGATATCTTACAGGTACGGTAAATTAAGAATATTCGCTTTAAAACTTAAAAAGAAACTGAATGAAACCATGGCTCAGTTACAAAACGCTGAGCAAGATAAGACAAGGCTCGAGAAACTGTTAAATGAACAACAATCTATAGTAAAAGCCGTCGATTCGGTTGATGGACACGCTCCAGCAGTCAGTAAAGACGAAGTAAATGAACTGGAAAGAAAAATACAAACCCTGAACAAGGCGTTAGAAGGAACTACAGTAACTGCTAACGAAGTTGAAAAACTTAAAGGTATGTTGAGAATGTGTAAAATTATGTTGATCGAGGGTGAAATTATCGGAAAATAATGGGGAATTTTCTTTGACGTTTTTCTGACTGATTTTCGGGCGGAGAACTGTCATTACTGTCAAACTTTGTTAGGAAAGTATGACAGTAATGACAGTTCTCCGCCCGAAAATCTGTCAGAAAAACGTCAAACAAAATCCCCATTATGACTGATGGTATTATTTTATGACTACCGTGTACGAAAATCATTGTCAATTGTTACAGCTGAATTAGCAGCCTTATCTCAGCAACTAACAGCCGAGGTCGCGTCACATAAAGTAACAAAGGAAAATCTTGAAAAGGCTCGACGAGAGTCAAAGAAAAAAAGCGTACTTAGTCTAGAAATGGAAGACTACGAGAGGTCCATGAAGGAGTTGACCACTAAAATGGAGGAAAACAAAAAGAAAATAGTTCAGGTGAATTCTATATTATAATCTGTTTTGTTTATTTTTTTGCGCGTCTGAGGTCCAGTGGTCGTGTACTTATAATCGGAAGAGCCATTAGCGCCAACGGTATAAGGCCTCAAGTTTCGGGTGCTCGTACATTTTGATTCATCGACTGTCAAAAACGACTACTAATGCGTGGGCGCCCAACGCGATGCACACAATTATATATAACTAGTTGACCCAACAAATGTTGTTTTTTTCAATATTTAAAATGATGTTAATAATGCCTAAAGCCTTCCTCGATGCTATATGATAGCCTAAATGGTCTATTCAACACAAAAATATTTTTCCAATTCGAACCAGTACTTCCTGAGATTAGCGCGTTCAAACAAACAAACTCTTCAGCTTTATAATATTAGTATAGATATGCAAGTACGTCAGCCTGTGACACCGTTAGTACATAACATCCTAGTTTGGGTTCAGAGGACCTTGTGTAAAATTACCCGTATTATATTATTTTCTAGATGGAGTCTACTATAGATAACCAAGAAGGCACAATTCGCGCGATGAAGACTCAAATCAAACTACTGGAGGAGCAAATCAAAACAGAAGAAACACAAAGTAGATTATTCAAAGAGGAACTTCAACAAGTTATACAAAGTTCCAAAGACAAAGACGAAATAATACAAAATAAAAACGATCTTATATCGAAACTTGAAAAAGATGTGGAAAATGAGAAAAGAAAAAGCGAAGATTCTAACTTAGAAACAACAGCATTGCTTACTGAAAAGGAGAAGGTCATTATGGTTTTGGGAGAAGAAAAGGCGGATTTAAACAACAAATTGAAAAAAGTCGAATTTACATGTGCTGATTTGAGAGAAAAACTTAAGATTACGAATATAGAACTAGAAGATTTGAAGACTGAATATTCGAGTTACAAGGTACGTGTTGAAAACTTGTGAGACCTCTGTTTTCTTATTTTATTACTTGTGTGTTGATTATTATATGAGTTAGTCAAAATATATTTTCTTTCGGAGTTTAATGTCCAAAATTGAAAATAAACTTATACCTATTATCCTTTTAACCTCCTAAATCAATGACACCAGAATAGTGATTTTGAAGTATATGATATTCGAAACAGAATTTAAAACCAAACCATTTATCATTCGGCGGAGATATGAGTTACATGTAAATTACGTAAGGCAGTAAGTAGTCAGTGTCATGTAATTAATAAAAAAAAAAATACACTTCACGCCTTTAATCCCAAAGAGGGGTAGGCAGAGGCACTTGCTAAAGCAAGTACCCCACGGTTCACCAAGCGTATTTAACCCAACGTGACAGGGGGTGAGCCCATCGCCGTTATAGGGTTCACACACCTTGTGGTGTGCGGGATTCATCACGATGTTGTCCTTCACCGTACGAGCGGTGCGTTGCGTACATAGGCTCTGAAAAAGAGTCCCATTGGTACACGTCCAGTAGCCGGACTCGAACCCGCGACCTCACGGTTACAAGTCAAGTGTCCGACCAACTGGACCACAGATGCTCTAATTTTGTAAATATTGCAATCACAGGTAAGAGCGCAAGCAGTCCTGCGTCAGAATCAGACGGTGGACCACAGTCAAGAAGAGCAGATGAAAGAAGAAGTGGCCGCTCTCAAGGCGCAAATAGAAGAACTGACTGTCAAATTCAATGCTTCTAAGTAAGTTTTACAAAATCAAGATATGTTAAGGATAGTAGTAATTTATTTTGTTTGATAACTATACACATTTGGTGGTTAATTAAGTAAGGAATTGAACGATAAAAAAGATTCTAAAGTACTGAAAGTTTTGAGTCCACTCGTGACCACGACGCATGCGTCGAAACGTCGAGTAAAATAACGAAGGTAAGCTCGAGCTTGTCTTTGATTATATTCGCGCCTATACACCCGGTGAACAATATTGAGTTATACTGAAAGTTTTGTCTACAGTCACTCCATCTGCCTATCGTTTTTACCAAGAAGTTCCAGAATAAAAAATAGGTTTTTCCGACGACACGTTTTACTTTAAACGCTACAGCAACAGATAGATTATCCTCTTATAAAAAAGGCTAAATAGTTGTTTGACATAGTTTAAAAAAACCAGAGTTCCTCCAATGCTCTTTATAGGTGTTAGTTAGTACTTTTTGGAGGGGTCGTTATAGCGTGTGAGTGCTGAATATTTAATATGATTTCTTGTCACTCTTGTATTTCTTCTTTTCTTAGGTTGTTTTCAGTGCTTCGTTTGTCGGATGTATTTTTGTGTTGAAACGTTCTAGTGAGCAGTGTACGGAGGTTCGCGCGGCGGCGGAGGGCGAGCGGCGGCGCGCGTCCGAGGCGACGGCGGAGGCGGCCCGCGCCGCGCAGCGCACCGCGCGCCTGCAGGCCGACCTCAACAAGCTCGCCGCTCAGCTCGACAGCGAACGAAGCCAGCACAAAGTACAGGTAAGTTTCACTCCATATACAGACATAGCTAATCAATTCATTTTTTAACCCTTTACAAGGCAGAGGAAATATAGATCTCACTTAATTTTGAACCTTAGTCCGTTAAAATAGAGTCTAAATCAATTAATTTCAAACAAAACTTCCGCCCGTTAAAGAGTTAAGGAAACGCGCACTGACATGATATTAAATGTTTAAAACGGGTATTATAGCGCGAAGATTAATCAAAGACAAGCATTCAGTTTACCTTCGTTGTTTGCCCGACGTTTCGACACATGTAACTGTGTCGAAACGTCGGGCATACATTACTAACATACATTGATTAATATAGCTAATCAATGTATGTCTAACTTCCTCGACACTACCGTACCGCAGACGGTCCGACGAACGGTCAGCTCAAATGTTTTTCGCCCGAAGGCCTGTTACACGACTTAAGTACTCAAGTAATTCGCGACAATATACCGGAGTCACACACAGCTTAGTGCCTCTATGGAAGCGCTCAGAAAATAACACTACCAGTGCTTGGGAACATCCAACGCCTACAATATGCTTTTCCTAGTGACAAAGCAAACTTCCTGTAGCAGTCCTGGTATTCGATTTCCGACTTCCCTTTAAGGCAAAACATTTTTTTATTAGTACACCATATACATAATTGTAGTTTCATGAAAAAAAATAACTGATGTAATCTGAATTGTGTACAATGGAGTCATTATAAGTATGTTTTGTATAGTTCAATAGTAGAACAGTTCAAATCAGCAGTTGTATTTTTCATTATTATTAAAAATACTTATCCTCAACAAGCTTTTGCAATGTAAAACGTGGAGTCAATAAGTCAATAATAATGTTGCTCGAAATCTTTTCACAGATTTCAACACTAACGCAGTGTTACAAAACACAAATATCCGATCTCGAGACACGTCTGCAGAGAGAAACTGAAGAGTTAAAGAAACAATTGACGGCTGCGCAAGAGCAGATGACGTCGCAAAGGAACCTGGACGCAGCCAATAGAAACCAACAGTACATGTTGCAAGTTATCCCTAAGGAAGACAGCGACGGCGAGATGGATATCAACGTCTCTATGCTACCGAGAGAAGAGGGTGAAGTAAGTACTATTGTAATCTTTAATCCGAGGTTAATTCGACAGTTCCCATTCACACAATTGTTTACTCTGTTGCAATCAATTTAGATTTTTTTTTCATAATATAATTTTTAAGCGATGAAAACCTTTAACTGATTATATTTAATTTTCAGTTTAATTTATATAGAAATAAAGTATCATATTGTAGGTATAGGAAGTGTCCATTGTCATTAGTAACATATGATATATTAACGAAAAGAAAAAATGTACAAAATTGTGTTCTTATTAGCCTCGAAAAGAAAAAGTTTTCTTTCGTAACCGCAAATTTTTTATTATTAGTTAAACTGCGAGCCGAATTAAACTGCCGGGTCGTATTACACACAAATAACACGTAGTTCCAGTGTCGCTGACGCATACGCATACACACAAAGAACCTCTAGATAACGTATCCGTTAATTTCACAGGGCTCAGAATCTGCGCCCTCACCACCTCTATCCAAGTCGTTCCTTACGGCCGGTAGTAGACGTTCTCCGGTGCCACTTGACCGTCTATTAGAGGAGGGCGTTCCGGACGATGAGCCGCTGCTGGACGCGTCAGTGTTAGCTCTATCGCCCGAGCAGGAGGCCGCCGATTTGAGGAGGAAGCTCACGGCACAACAGCAACGGTGAGTATCAAAGTATTTCTATCAGTTCACAGTAAATGGAACCACTTTCATCACTGTTCAAGGGTCCATAGAGTACACATTCGTGGGACTGCTCCGGAACGAAACACTTCTGTTTCGTCAAACTGAATCGAGATATTGATGATTGATCGCGGGTTCAATTTCCGTCTCGCGCCCCGAAGTCGCGTAGAGTTCATTATTGTTATATAACCTGTAAGTTGTTAAGGACTAATAATCGCGCTGTTCTTAGGTACACGCTGTTGATTCCGTTTTTGACTTATAACTGACATGTTAAGTGGAGCTTAGTATGATTCGCATAGTTAGATGTTAGTTTTGTATCTTTTATGTTAAGGTTCAATTTCATATAATGACACAATTTGTTTTGTGTCACTTTTGTTCTAACTGTGCGATATGTATCTTCGGAATGGGGAAGAAAAATTGTAAACTAAATAGCGCTAGTTGTCCTGGTTCAAAAAAGCACGTTTAAGTTACGAGTACATTTGACAAATTACCTCAATTTCATTATGTAGTTCATATGGGTCAAGCGTACGCAGCGCCATCTGCATTCACGTGACGTTTTCTACCCAATATTTTTTTCCGACGTTATTAGCAATGTCATTGTCCATTCCCAGTAGTCTTTTCATCAGTTCCTTTTGAACAAACTGTCAAGCAACGTTTGACCACCGTCCTGCCTAATGTTAAGCAGGATGGTGGCCAAATGTTGATGTTACGTATCAATTTTCCTTTAGAAAGGAACACTTAAAGGAAGTATTGGTTATAAAGGCGTAATATATTATTCGCAGCGTGAAACACGTGACAGTGCTACTGGCGGAGTGCGAGCGCGAGTGCGCGCGACTGTCGCAGCTCAACGACCTGCTGAAGGCTGAGGTGCGGCGCGCGCGCGGCTCCATAGAGCGCACGCAACACGCGCACAACGCTGAGTACATGAAGAACGTCACTATGAAGGTCATTTCATGTATAATGTACAATATACAACTAATAATACAATGTACAGTGCGCCTGTGGCCCAGTGGTCAGTATGGGTTCGAGACCGGCTGTACTAGGCGTACTAATGTGTCTCCTTTTCAGAGCCCTATGTACGCTACGCATATATTATGGTACAGGAAAATATCGCTTTGAAAACCGCAAACTACAAGGTGTGCACGTACCGGCGATAGGCCTGTCACGTTGGGCTTAATACTCTTGGTGAACCGTGAGCATTTGCTTAGCAAGCATCTCCGCCTACCCCGCTTAGGAGATTAAAAGGCGTGAATTGCATTCATTATAATACAAATCCTTGTCGGTAGACTATATTTCGACCCTAAGAGATGCCAGTTTCTTCTTGGTTCTTTTAGCTACAAAAGTACCTAATTGTTCCGAACCGGGGACGTATTATACCTCCTTTCAAACTCACGTGGGCCAAGCAAATGTTATACTTCAATACATTTGTTATTTTATGATGCATACTTCTTAACGTATTATTTACGTTACGAAGGAACGACAAAACATCTAGAAATAGTTTCGCCTGATACATACACAATGAGGAATAGACAACGTTCAAAATGGCGCTGGTAATAACACTAACGTTCGACAGCAGCGACACCTACTGAAATGTCCACAGATAACGTTGTCCTCATTGAATACATAAACCGTCTCCCACAGTTCCTAACGCTGCCGGCGGGCGACGAGCGCGAGCGGCTGGTGCCGGTGCTGCAGAAGATCCTCACTCTCACGGCCGAGGAGACTGCCAACCTGCACGCCGTCGCTAAAGGTTAACATACACATATTCCATTCGTCCATTTTAAACGGAGAGTTAGTTAGCGTTATTGTAGGGTAATTGGACTTGCATTTTGCAATTTTTTTCGCGAAACATTTTGATCCTTGTAATTCAGAATTAATGTAAAATTGCTCGATGAGTTCGTTTCATTCCATTCGCTTCTGCATGTCTGAGTGCTGCAAACTGTTGACATGCCTAAATGTCTTTTATTATTTCGTGAAATCGTTCCTTACTTAACCACGTCTGAGTAACTAATTTTTATTAAATCATTAGCTAGTATCATTACCGTACGTTTCTAACGAAAACAAACAACATAACCAAAAAATCAAAACATGTTTGCCACGCTAGTTACCCCGTATTTCAAGAGCAACGGTCCAGATCACTAGACCCATGTCAGATATGTATTCTTGTGCAGTGGCGCATCGTACGTACACAGTTGTACACAGCGTTTCATTTTATGCACCATATCGTAAGACCTGCCTCGTCACAAAATCTGAGAGACCTGATTCGCCAAACATGTTGTAGTTTAAATTTGTGCCAGATCAGAATAATTCTATTTTTTATTAAAGAAACGCGCTGTACTTATTTTAAAAGTTTAAGCCGCGTATTACGGCACGGCACATGTAACTGTTGTCTGAACGTCGAGCAATCAACGAAGGTAAGCTTAAAGCTTATCTTTGGTTAAGTCGCGCCGTAATACCCGGTAAAAAATTTAACATTATCAATAATGTTTGGTCCCTGAGGACCCCTACGCCAGTTCTATTTCTCTATTTTATAATTTGCCGAACGTCGACTCTACAACAACTAGACTTTTACCGTCGTATTCATAAAAAAAAAAACATTGGTTAACTAGTTGACGTATATTAACTTAGACTGGTTTATCCGTATTTGGCGTACATTGGACCAGTTTTTGAGACCTATTACTAGCCCTGCGTTAGCGCGGTTCTAGCTTTCTGAATAACATGATATGAATGTTCTACATTTCACATCAAAACAATTTTGACAACTAAATGAAAATGAGAATGGCGTGGTCAAACCGATGATTGGTATTGTAGTCGGGCGTAATTCACTCACGCCACGGGCACTCGTAATTGGGCGACCGCCGAATAGCGTTATTCTTGAACTAGGATATGTATAGCCAGAACATTTTCGCTGTCATGCGGTGTCTAGAGGTCGATGGTGCAGAATGACGTCACTGACATTTGTACCCGGAATGGAAATGTCAGCAATAATTTTAGAAATACTTGAGCATTAAATCAGTGCGTATTTTATTGATAGGTATCTACAGTACTAGTGAATTTTTATGAGACTTGGCCAAATCGAGGTATCCCAAACGGTGCAGATCAATCTACCGATCATCGTAATTATGTAATGACGTATTATGACAACCAAGTTTAAAACTTTTAGTTCATTAAAATGACGTGAAGGTTTTTTGCGCGGGAATAATAATTTACTATTACTGTACTTAACAGTCAAGGACTCCGTTTACTAGAAATGGCGTGGTGATCTCAATATTTTTGTAGATATATTGTCAAATGTTATGAAAATATTAATAAGGAAGAACTCTTTTACTGTACTTTTAAGTATTCACCACCTTACAGTAACTCAAAATAATAATTGAAATAAGCTTTTTTACTTACACTTCAGTGTCTTAAAATTGTGATGATTGTATTAAACGTTTTTTATCTGTTTCAGGTATAGACCCAAATTCATCAAAAGGTTGGGGCAGCTACCTGCCATGGCCCGGGGGCAAGTGAAACCAACATCCGAGTGTCGGAACGTAGGTTGTTTCTAGTGCCACTAGTACTTGAGAGTCTGTGATGGTTGTACAGGAAGTTTAAACATAAATGGGCCAGCGGCCGATAGAATAATGTATGATAAAATACATCATGATCACTAATAAACGCGGTTTAACTTATTTCGCAATAAGTTATTACAAGTGGTTATCCCACATCTGTCATACAACAGACAATTTAAACTTGGTATACCTTCGGAATAGTTATTCCTCGTTTATTGCTATGGGCATCTATGTTCACTATATTTATTACATGTTATCGATAATTTCAGTACAATATATTAACATTCCAGTAATTTTTCTGTCCAGCTACATACATTTTTTTAAAATTGATTAGTACGTATAGATTTCCACGCATGATAAAGATTAGGCACGCAAGTATAATGTGATTGATTTGGTTACAACACATGAGCCTATGATAATATGCTGTCTTACCTTTATTTGATGTATATATTCAAGGGCAAGGGTCTAATTAAATAGTCTGACTTATCCCTAGATCCCATACTCTACTCTTTGACTTTAAAAGAAATGTCAAATTGTTTAAACGGTTTTGTTTAATGCGAACCCTAGCAGATGGAGGTCTACTGTCTCTGCCTGCCCCTCTGAGGGACAGGCGTGAAGCTATGTGTGTATGTATCTGATTATACTTTATATATCATGTACAAGGTGACATTTTCGAGATCTGCAAAAACTGAAACTATATGATTTTCGTATATCATATTGAGACTTAGCATTGTTACTTTGGTATCGTTTTATAATTAAGTCCATTCAAAGTAGCCCATTTACTCACTATTCATGAAACATTTCAGACAAATCATGTTTTTTTTTAATCATGCTTGTTTTATTTCAAAAGGTGGGTTCTTCTAATGGTTCCTAAGACCTGGAAAAAATATTGCAGGTGGCGAAACTGCCATGTTGTATACATAGTTTATTTTGTCTGCTTTCTTATATCTAGGTACTTAGTATTAAACAAAGCAAGATAGATTACTAACAAATTATGTATGTCAATGTTTATTACTCGAGGTAAATATTATGTTTTAACGTGAAATATATTTTCCCTGTGAGTAATAATTACAAAAATACTACATACTTGTTTAGATATCTTTACGAATGTAGAGACTTGAGTGCAAATCATAAAACATTTTCGGACATAAAATAATAATATGGTATTTATATCATCTAATATAATCAGTGTAAGTTGAAATGTAATGAATTTTAATAAATCTGTTGATTATGCTAATGGCTTTGATTTATTTTGATAAATAGTGATAAGAATTATTATCTTGTACGTACGTCACCGTCTATAGACAATAATCAAGACAATATAATTATGCTCGATGTATTCAGGGCTTCCTTATACGTGAGGTTGGTACTTAAATCCCTACTAATATTATACATGCGAAAGTAACTGTGTCTGTTCGTCAGACTGTTACGCTTTCCCGCTTACAGCTCTCAACCCATTTTGACGCAATTTGGCACAGACAATCTTTAGACCCTGAGAAAGGACATAGGCTACTTTTTATCCCTATCCTGTGGGACGCGTCAAATTGTGTTTTTCATCTCAAATGGCGTTTTTAACTGTAACGCTTCATACTGCATTAAATATTTTTTTTATACATCATATGTCAATATAGTTTTCTTTAAAATTTTAGATCTGTGTGTCTTGTAAGTTGAAAAATATTTAAAAAATGGTCTTTTCCTTTAAAATTTACTTATTGTCGCTTACGATAAGTTGGCAGTCATGGCTCGAAATAGAGGTTGTTATAGTTTGTATGAAATACTGAAACTAGGCGAATGAAATCGCGGGGCGTCCACTACTATTATAATATAATCTTTGGATAACATTATTATCGTGTTTCAATGGAATTTCCAAAAATAAAAATTTATTGTCAATAATCTTCGGTGCAGTCGACAGAACATTTCCAATAACCTTTCCTTGTACTTTTAAACCAATAACCTGATAAATACCCCAGAGGATGGGCAGCAGTCTGTGAGTTAAACCTCAACACCACTGCGATCCCAACCCGCCTGCCAAGCGTGGCGATTATTGGCATTTCCCCTCAAATGACCATGGAAATCATTGAGGGAGGCCCTCATCTAGCAGTGGACGTCATGTGGCTGATGATGATGATGAACCTGATAAATGAGACTGTGTGCGTTACCCCAGCCAGATTTTGTCGAAAATCACATTTTTTTTTAAGTAGATAATTAGAAGTCCAACTTTTTCAATTGTTGTGCTGATTTTTAAATTTGTTTTGCTTATGGTTTTTTAGTTATTTGACAAAAACAGATCTGGCTGGCGTAACGTTACCCCAGCCAGATGTTTTGTTAATAAAAGGGTTTATTGAAATAAACTTTAGGTACATAATTAGTATTCTGAACGAAGTAAATGTTGCCACAAAATTTGAATTTGTATCGTTTATGGTTTCGGAGATATTCAAAATCCTGCTGGGGTAACGTTTACGGGTTCGCTGTATCTCCGAAACGGCTAAGCGAATATGTATAATTTTTTGTACACAGCTTCTATGAATTTGTTATAATTTGTTTGCCAAAAAAGAAAAACAAAATAATGCACCGTTTAGAAGTATTTTAATTAAAAAAAAAAACTCAAAAATAGCTCCTAGCTCTTCAAAAAAGACCTCTAAAGCCTTATTTGAAACGTCATTTTGTAGCTTACAACTGCCTTCAAATGTTTGTAAATTTTCATTAGAATCCTATAGGTATTTATTAAGTTACAACGATATTTAATTCAGTTCTCGTAACGATGCGCTCCGGAGATTTTAAGCCTCCGATTTACTGAGTTCCTTGTGGATTTTAAAGTTGAATAAGATATCATTAATTAGTATTTTAGTTCAATTTTCTACCTGTAAAATTTCAGCGTAATACGATTTGTAACTACTGAGATAATTAAAAGAAAGACATTAGGTAGTGCATGATCATGGCAACCCGACCAAGTATAGATGGTTACGAAAAAGCGGCCGCGTAGTACTTTATGCCTACCTTTTAAAACGTATAGTAAGTATAATAACGACAAAATCTGGCTGGGGTAACGCACACAATGAGACTATGCAGAAGCATTTTTTTAAAGGATACGTTCTGATCGTCCCACGTATATGCCATCTGGATGGAATGTACCTTCATTCAATATTGTAGAATTCATCTACACACATCAAAAGTGTCTAGGGATTAAGTACATTTTAGAAGATTGCAATCAAGAATATATTTTACAAAAACTGAATTTATTCAAAATGTGATGATAAGTCATTGATACCGGCATGGGGAATTAGGTAGGAGACCAATCCAGATGATTAGATTTGATTTAAATAAATTAGAATTTTTTTGGAGCTAAAAATGTTCTTGATCCCTAGACACTTTTGATGTGTGTAGTTTATTGACAACAATTTCTATAAAAAAAAATCCAGCAAAAGCTCAAATACGAACGACATATTTAAAGTAGTTGCATCTCTGTCGTTTCCCATTATCTAGAAAACTCCTCATTTAACGGCATTCAATTTTTTTTTTCAATAAACGCCTCCCTAAATCTGGAATAGAACTTGCCTATATTACAAGCATACCCTACATCTTGGGTTGTATCTATCTTAGCAAGCGAAAGGCTTCATATAGAGAGTATTTTCCTATATTATATAGCCAGTACCAAAACCATGAATATTCAGATCCCTAATTAATGTTTAAAGGTGAATATAAATAGGCTTGGAGAGGTGTATGGTGTAGGTGTGTGTGTATATTAGCCGTAGAACCGATGACCGTTGGGGAAAACGAGTTCTCAAGTGGAGACCACGTCTCGGCAAACGGAGTGTAGGACGCCCTCAGGAAAGGTGGACTGATGATATACGCAAGATGGCTGGCAGAAGCTGGATGCGAGAAGCCGAAAACAGATCACCGTGGCGTTCAATTGGAGAGGCCTATGTCCAGCAGTGGACAAGTATGGGCTGATGATGGAGAGGTGTATGAGAAGTAACATGGGTTATATTTTATCCCGAATTTTCACGAAAACGGAATATACCATGGGTGACACCGCGGGGTACGTTTAGCTCTATTTAGATTTTTTATCCCTAATAATAAATAGTTGAGTTTGCCATAAGTATCTAAAATGAAATAAGTATAGTTGTAAAATAACTGACAAGACCTAGATCTACTAAGTACCAAACCACTTGATAAATACGCATTCATTTTCCTGTTATGCCTTTTATGGAATGATAAAAAGATATACTTATGTAATTTGTAGAGAGATACCTGAAGCCCGCTTGTGCATTTGGTTAATGAAAATCTACTCATAATTTGGTCTGGGCAACCAAAGATGGACAAAAATATTAAAATTCGTGGTATTCCTTATTGCCTAGATAATAATATTATGTGAATAATAACAAAATGATTCAGTGATGATGCATTTTCATCTATATGCGTTCCATGCAGCAGAATTATTCTAGAATCCTAATTAAATCCTAATTCAAATTCAGGCTATGATTGCATAGCAAAGTTTAAATAGTACTTACAGGAAGTTCTTTAATTCGGTGGCTTTCAAGTGATATCGAAAGTGCGTAAAATAAGTATGAGTTAAATTACATTAACTCTTTCCCGGACAGTAAACGCCTTTAGGCGTCATAATAATAAAACATCTATTGTATCTCTTTGACTGTCCGCCAATGTGTTAAAAACTTTTTTTTAATATTTTTATTGTTCGGTGTAATTATAACGTATTATAAGAAACGTGGCTCAGACGAAATTCGGACTCCTATTTAGAATCCGAAAATCCTATTTAGGCCAGAACTAAAGCTAAACCACGTTTAAACTACGTTATGTTATTACATAGGTATATTATACAGGCCATAAGAATTCCTTTGTCCCCTTTGGAATTCAACGATCATACGTTTTCATCAATGGGAGACAAAAATTGTATCACCGTCAGTCTTTGTTGTTATATAAATCAATATCGATGCACCGAAATATACTAGACGAAATAAACATTATTATTATTGTAACATTGATAACTGAAGTCAGGTACCTACAGGCTACAATAGATAATAATCTGTTGGTAGATAGATAAATTATGACTACTGACAATATTATATGATATAAATTTTTCATATAATACATTTACCCGGCCTTCGAAGCCCCAGAATCGCACCTCGCAAAAAAACTTGCTTATTTAAGTAATAATAAAATGAATGGGTTCCCCAAATATAATAATCACACTATAACTACAACCTCATGGTGGCCTTCTAGCTTATCAGGAATGTGTGGTGGTGAACATCCGAAGGTATGATGCTGTGCTGATGATGAAGTGGAGCTCCACTGTCTTAATATTCTGCGCTACCTGTTCACCTTGACACCGACTTGATGGACACCTGAGGAAAGTGGGTCAATCTGCACCTTTATTCCCGTTTGTACTACTATGGCTCCACTCTAAGTAGGTACACTGTATACTACTAAGTATATGTAATGTGTCCATCATCCCGCTCATTTCCACGAAAAAAAGGTACATGTGAACTTAAGTCAACAGTATAAAATTTCGAAAAACTAATCTGCATCATCCACGAGTACGGATAAGTGGTACTTTTGAGCGACCAGTATTCCACGTAAGCCGGCATTAAACTTCGCCGGGTGATCACGACAATGCATAACGAGAACACATAGATGGGGATAAATTGACACTTAACATTAATTTAAAGAATGTAAGGAGGCTATGGCGAAAAAGAAGGAAACATCTTCATATCTGAAAGTTTTTTTGAATACGTAGCGAGAAAGTTTCCTGTGACTTAGTTACAATGACCTTAAACTATAGATCCTGATTTTACTACTAGTATGTATTATAAAGGCTACTTATCATTTACTGTCATGATGATGATGATGATAATTTACTGTACCATATTTTGCCAATAGTGTGATTGATATACATACATACACTGTATGAATTAATGTAACAATAGTACAAAATAACTTTGGCGGAACATAATCTCTACATAAAGTCCAGTTTCAAAAGAGGATATTAAGACTTAAACCTCGTCGTCAATAACTTTTCCTGGCCAACAAAAGTATAAAACTAAAGTCATCCCGATGACGTCTGAATTTCAAAAACGGATATCCTGTTTCAATCGGTGATCTGTTTACTACATTAACGTATTATTAATGTAATATCTCTTCTTAATTTAAAGGCATTATCATTAGTAAAAATCTATATATTTTTGGTGATGTGTTATAAGTTTATTTTTGTGTAATTGATGTAGTTCCATAAAAAAAATATTGTATTGTGTTCTATCGATTGCTTTTCCCGGGCAGACGGTGAACTGCGCATGTGCTAAAGAAAACGGCTCGTCGGAAAATTTGCGAGTGCGGCAGCTGTGAAAAGGTAAGTTTTTCAACTATTACGCTTTATTTTCTTTATGTGGTAATAATTTCCTAACCGACATTCTTAAAATGCAGATAAAAGCGCCAAGTACAACATTTTCGCAGTAGAGTTTCCATTTTTGTAGATCAGATTATAGAGTGCCACATGGCTTCATTCCGGCATTTATTTTACCGGCTAATAATTATTCGTAATAAATGAAAAAGTGAAGCTGTTGCTGAAAATCTAATTTAACTTACAAACATATAAATTATGCATCTCGATAAGCACCTATCTTACCTTACATCAGTGCGATTATATAGATTTTCTCTGGACATTTTAATGCATCGTCATCATAGTTGTAAAAAATATCTAGGAATCCTTCAATTTATTATCATTAACTATGAAATCATGGGTAGGATCTAAGTAATTATAAATTGTAATTTTCTTTTAAAATATCTCTACTTATATCAATGTACCAACCTATTTTATGTTATGTATGGCCACATAGTCAACATTTAAAATATTTTTACCATTTTATAGTTATGAGCTGTGTGCAATATTATGTCAAAACAGAATAATTGTATATACCTATATTATACAGTGGTTTTCATCAACAAAATGGTGGCAGCGCACTGCATATACTGCTGAGAGATATTCGCAGAGTCTGGTGCTTACTGTTAAAGCTGGAGTTGCATTCTATAGGCCGCTGTCTATAAATTGACACTCGCTCAACACTTGCACATCCACAATTCATATATGCAACTCTCTCCCACGTCTAAATTTAGTGTGAATGCATCTACCGTTTCACAGCTGTG
>SJJU01028589.1:0-12678 GCA_012932125.1 Conopomorpha cramerella | reverse complement strand
GTGCGGCAGATCATAGAGATTACCAATATCTTTACAAATTAATAAACATAACCCTAATTTGAAAGATGTTGTCTTTTAGGTACTGACAACACTAAAAAAATCCACAATTCTAGCTCGATCTTAAAAAAACAAAGGTTCACTCGCCTTGGAGGACACCCTACCCACATTTAAAACAACTTGATTTTTAATAAAATTATAAAAGAGGTGAATCAAATCAAAAAACCAAAAAACCAAACTTCTTTTGTTTGTAGTCGGTTCCTTTTTTCTGTTATTTTCCACAAAGTATAATTAAAATATAACTTCCACAGCATAAACATATCACATAACATAACATACATCGGTAAATCCCAGTAGTTGGTAGTGCTGAACACGTTGCCCTTCCTTTGTGGGATGTGGTAGTCGTTATTTAGAGCGCCTATGTTTAGTTCTGTTTACATTATAACCCCCGACACACCGCAACTGGCTGGCAACACTATGAATGGCACAAGTTTACACACACACATACATACACAGGTACACAAATACACACACACACAATGTTGCTGTGCCACGCGCAGGAAATAGTAATTTGAAAACTGAAATAACTTACTATGCTCCATTCATTTATTACTCCATTCGTTTGGTGTATAATTTCGTCATAAAAATGGTACTTGGTCACGTAAATATTGTCCGGCGAAGACAGACGTAATAACTGTGTGTGTAGTAAACATACATAAACTTAAGTCTCTAGTCGTCAGTGTGGGGAAGAATCTTTGGCGAACGCGTTGACACCTAGGCTAGTTTTAAGTCGGTGGCACATTTTCGGAATGTTACGAATCAAATACACACATCAAAAGTGTCTAGGGATCAAGTACATTTTAGAAGATTGCAATCAAGAATATATTTTACAAAAACTGAATTCATTCATAATTTATTCAAAATGTGGTGATATTTTATCTTTAAACGAGCAATTCTTGTGTATATATATATAATTTGGAATCTCCGGAAACGGCTGCACCGATTTTCATGAAATTTGGTATGTAGAGGGATTTGGGGGGCGATAACATCGATCTAGCTAGGTTTTAATTTTTAGAAAACATCTTTCCAACCGTGTTTTCGGGCATGAAAATTGCTCAAATTGTTAATACGACTCTTACTGACATCTATTGCCGAGTAGTAATACTATGCTATACGTAGGATGGTGCGGGGACGTTTTGGTTTTGAAGTAACTAGAGATGGGGTTATGAAAAAATCGAAGGAAAATAATCGATTTTTTTACTTGTATTTTTTTAATCGAGCGAAGCTCGGTCGTCCAGGTACTGTCATTGATACAGGCATGGAGTATTAGGTAGGAGACCAATCCAGAAGATTAGATTTGTTTTAAATAAATTAGATTTTTTTTTTAGAGCTAAAAATGTTCTTGATCCCTAGACACTTTTGATGTGTGAGTTGTGTGAGTTTGAGAATTACGTTTTATTTCAATTGTCCTATTCGGTACTATAATAAATAGGGTGTTTTCCATTAGATTTTTGTACAGCTTTCTGTTCGTACTATCATTGTCTGAATTTAACAACGAGCAAGCTTATGTCTCGGCTTTATTTCCTGTCCAGTCTATATTAATGTAAAGTGTCTCTATTGATAAATACATACACTTCACGCCAGTCTCCCAGAGGGGTAGGCAGAGACTACTGATCTCCATTTGTCACGGTCCTGACATACCCCTTTCGCTCCATCTACATTCATACATCTTTTCATACATGACCTCCGGTTTCGAGTACTTTTCACGCCACTTTCGGCCAGGACATCACCAATCTGGTCTGTATATGTCTCTATTGATAAAAGTATATAGGTACAAACAGACACGCAGTCAACGGTTATTCTATCTATGAGCAAAAGGTACTTTAGCGCGGAGAACATCACGCCGTATCCCACGATCGATATTATAAATAGGTCACATCGCGCTGTCACAGAAATTGGCATATTTATTGGTACAAGGCATGATTGCGTCCTCGACGCCCCGTTCATATACATTTCACTAGTAAATTGACTTGAAATAGCACTCGTGCGCAAGAGGTTTTACATTGGGAGGAAGCATTAGCAAGCAGTGTCGACGTCCGGTCCATTGTGCTCCGATAGGTTACCCAACACTGTTAGGAGCGGGCCTCGTTCGCTCCAATGCCTCTTCCCCTATACTTACCGAGCGTTTGGCGAAAAGTTTTCCCTTACGTCATTCAGTAGTACAGCGTTAAAACCAGCACAAAATATTTGCAGAATTTATTTAAACATATGTATTATATACATGCGTTTGACCACCATCCAGCGATGTGATGAAACGCATCGCTGAGATGATTCAAAAGAGGCAGAACTTAAAAATCGTTGCGTGACAAACTGTAATAAAGATTTTTTTGTTGTTGTTGTTGTAATTGCAATTAAGTGCTGCGGTCCATAAAGTATAAACTGGCTGCTGCTTTCTCCGGCGTGCGATGTCGTATTTGTATTAATTGCAATATTTTATTGATACCAACATGGCCGGCTGCTGGGTTTGTGCAACTGACATTGAACATAAAAAAAAAGATACTGACCGACTTGGATTTGATGTTTTGAGTTTTAGAGTTGTCTTGTGTGTGACATAACCAGGATCTATTAAGATTGTTGTAATCGTAGGTGTAATTACTTGTTTGTTTTTGTATTCGGAATACATTACTAGTTCTTACTTCGCAGCTTCGTAGTTATGATAAAGATTGATTAAGAATGCTTTGGGTGATATACTTCCACAGTGTTTCTGAATATTCGATTCTGAATTTCTGAATATTATAAATTCGAGCTTACCTTTGTTATTTTCCTCGACGTTTCAACGCAGTTGCATGCGTCGTGCTCACGAGTAAACTAACGTCGAGTAAAATAACACAAGTAAGCTCGAGCTTGTCTTTGATTATATTCGTGCCTATATACCCGGTGAACTATATTGAGTTATAATGTCTGTACGCGTTTCATTAAAAAAATGCTACGTTCTGTAATATTCAGAAACACTGTGTACACGTCAAAATGTCCACAGGCAAATAGTAAAGCTAGATCAGTGGCGTGCAAACCATATAGACAAAAAGACACTGCCTACCTTAGTAGTTTGGTTACCCGACCTAATAATAGAGTTATTAAGAGAAACTTATTCGTTGTACTCATGACATAGGCCCTGTGTTTTGTAGGCCAGTAGATAGAGGGACCTATATTTCGCAAAGACAAGTTACCTATACATAGGTGTCAATCCTTGGGGATTACTGCCTACCTTGTCGTAAAAGCCAGTGCACGCCACTGAGCTAGATAGATATCTCTAAATGGTTAATTCTCAACTCGGGATTGGTTCCACATTCCTTGACAGTGTGTTGACATGCCCGTCTTGAGATTTTTCACTTCTATAAATAAGTAAGTATACATGAATGATCTGACGCGCATCATCGCTCGAGTGGTCTCACTTTCCTCCACTCAACCGTTGCGTGGACATCTTATACTGTTGGGGACTGGCTCTCTGTGGCTTTTCGCACTGTGTTAACTTGTCTATCAATCGCTATGTATTCGTATAGAAATGAATCCATGTTTTCCGCAGTCACGACATCACCCGATTCATACTTAATAAAGTTATAATAATTAATATTTTCCTAACAATTGTTTCTTTTTTTTGTTTATAATAATGGTGCGGCAAATGATACTGATCCGAAATCAATAATCATATCTAAGACAGGTTAATTTCTTTCGTAAATAATAAAAATGTTTATTTCAATAACGGTTGTGCAATTTTACAAAAACTGGTTAATAAAACTACTAAATTACCTTGCAGTTTTTACAACAATAGACTTTATTCTTCCAACATATGGAGCAAAATTCCGTAAAGTCTTCGGCTAAGTAGATAACAAATAATTAATGCTCCTGTTATAATAATAGGATATGTCATTATTGTTTGTTAATAAATCGTAAAACCATTTTTACGGTGAGATTATCATAGAGCTATATTTACCTATTACTAGCTAATCACTAATATGCATATACATTATTAACATTGTTTCCCTGCTGTAATGCATATAATATTATACCGAAGAAAACTCCATCAACATCCGTTACGTAGTTTTACAGATCTAAGCATACATAGGGACAGACAGCGGGAGGAAACTTTATTTTATACTATTGTATTGATTCAGCATTTCAGCTGCAATTCTTCAGCGTCTGTTGTATTCTCGAATACATACATAATTGCTGTTATATTATCTCTGCGTTCATATCTGTACGAGTGTGGGTCACTGTTACGTAGACCGTATCACAATGGTGCAGCTTGGACACGTGATAATGGTCCGCTGTTTACTACTATACCAATACGTGACAGGGGTTAGCTTACGCAGGTTCCAAAAATTCGCGTGCAATGCGGCATTCCTATCAAGAAATTACGATTTCAACTGTCACTGATCTCGTGATGAACAAACGGTTACTTTCAATGCGTCGTCTCGCTTCACCGGCTGAGGTTCAGTGAGCTGATGCTGAGAGAGATACTGGGTAGGTGGTGCCGCCGTCATTATGTCGAGAGCTGAGGGGTGCGTCGAACGCCCCTCAAGCAGGAGATGGTCCGCGAGGGCCTAGCGCAGCTGCTGTCACCCTTGTATGTAGTGGTTCAAGTCGTTCCGTGGGGCCCGGAATTTCCACACGTCAAAAATAAGGTTTTTGCTACTTGGAGACCAAGTCTGATAAAATTACGTAGGCATCGTTATCGCATCGCAGTGTCTGTGTGTACTGCTGATTTTGTTCATCATTTTACTGTGGTCCTTTGTAGAATAGCGATGTACAAAACAGAACAATGCAAATATGAGAGTGCAGAAGATAGCCCCCTAGATAGACGGGTCCAATAAATTGAGGTACAAGTCAATCTGTATTTGTGCATCGATGTTCTGGTGTCTTTGGAGACCTGTTCGACCTGGAGATTCATGTCCAGTAACGTTAATCGAATCAGCCATAAAACGAGTGAACAAATCGCAGGACAGCTCGAGAAAACGTTTACTTCAACCGGAAGATACAATAGGGAAAATAAAAGAGCAGTATGTAGTCTAGTCTGGATCTGAATCTAAATGTACGTAGTAGTAAAAAAAGTGTGGTGGACATAATTTCCTACCCTGAAGAATGTATTAAAAAGTGCAAATTGTACTGAACTATAGTTTTAAAATATGACAGGAAAGACCAGAGATCAGATCGCATCCTTCCTCAAACCCTTCACGTCATGTCTGATGCTCATGTTCGTGGTACTAATAAGTTGATCACACACTGTATAAACGACTGGTATACACAGACACAAGCGGTCGGCGGCGCCTCGTCTTTGCGTGTTCAATATCTATCACTATCTATAAACAACGGCAGTGACTCAAGCTGTAAGATTCGTATCTGCCTATATGGAGTTAGAAAGTTGGTCAGTCTTGTGTTCTGCTATGATTGTATTTGGGATGTTCTATGCCTATATTGTCGTGACATTCCTCTTGACTGTGCTAACGAAATTTTGCTTTGAATAAAAAATGCTCTTAATATAATCGGTCATTAGCCGGTTCCGACGATTTTCGTGAGTGCATCAGTGTAATTCCTTGCATGGTCCATGATGGTACTTGATGCCTCATCGCCAAGCCTATCTCTCGCTGAAGTCAAATGCCGGATATAGGCCGTGCTAAAGTAAAAATATTCCCCAATTCCTGCGCGTGTTTACTAGGCTGTATTTTTAAAAGAATTTTGTTACCTGATAAAATATTATGAAGTTACAACATAGTAGTTGAAATGTAAGTAACTACACACATCGAAAGTGTCTAGGGATCAATTACATTTTAGAACTTTGCAATCAAGAATATATTTTACAAAAACTGAATTCATTCAAATTGTGGTGATAAGTCATTGATACAGGCATGGGGAATTAGGTAGGAGACCAATCCCGAAGATTAGATTAGATTTTTTTTCGAGCTAAAATGTTCTTGATCTCTAGACACTATTGATGTGTGTATTTCAGTAATTCATTTATAACATATGTACACACGGACAGAGTAGCAGGCATACGCCTGGCCTTCTGTCTAACGTATCACATTGCATTTCGTCAAGAGAGCGCATCAAACCGTCACACGCTCTTGCGAAAATCTGAGCCGTTTTCATTACAATTTGCTCGCAGCGTTGCTTTGTCTCAAATAGTTCTGGTCGTCGCGTCGTCATGAGAGTCAGTACCACGTGTGTTTACCTTCACGGGACTGTAGTAGGTATTTGTAGAGTCCGAATAAGGCCATTGTAATGTAAGCTTGAGCGGTGTCAGAGCGCAAACTGAACTGAAGCTGGTCATGAAAAAGTTTGTGCATGTAACACTGTCTCAGTTTCTACACGACTCGGCATTCCTATCGCGATGAAATGGGACACCGCTGCCGTCGCCGTGCAGAGACTGGAAAACATGTTGCCCAATGTTCAGCCCACCCATAATTGCAATGTCACGACTTTTTTTTTTTTGCAATGCCGGTTCTGTTACGCTTTGTGCAGTAGCGGGATTTGTTAGAATGTTAAGTAGTTTATGCGCTGCGTGATAGTTATTTGCCTGCAGATACAGAGTTTATTACTCAATTATTAACCATAATTGGTTCTTGAAAGTACCTCTATTGTGTGTAAAAGGACCTCGAGTAATGGTCTTGGCTCGGGCCATTGGTCGGAGTCCTTTTACACGCAAATTCAAATAGTTTATTTGGAATTTGTACCCAAATATGCTATTAAGGTACATTTGTGTTCAAGCCATATCTATCCTACTGTGGCATGCAAAATATTAATAATTAGGCATTCAAATTTAAATTCTAAATTCTTATCGTCAATTCATTCTTTGACAGTGTAGTAGCAATGTACACTTTGTTTTTCGAAAGTAGACGCTGTTTTCTTTTAAACACATTGTTGTTGTCAAAGGCATGAAATGATTTGTGCAGTGTGGGTATAGCTTTGAAATCAATATTTACCTATTTGTCGAAAAAATGTTGCGTACGTACGTTTTACGAAGAAAACTGTTTGTAAAATCGCGGTAACAGCTCCATTCGTGCGTAGGTGTCGATAATTGAGGCCTATCTTTCAGT
Organism: Conopomorpha cramerella; assembly: GCA_012932125.1. Classification (NCBI taxonomy): domain Eukaryota; kingdom Metazoa; phylum Arthropoda; class Insecta; order Lepidoptera; family Gracillariidae; genus Conopomorpha; species Conopomorpha cramerella. The sequence continues at coordinate 5,590 of SJJU01028589.1, read as the reverse complement.
GGCGTGCACACCATATAGACAAAAAGACACTGCCTACCTTAGTATTTTGGCTACCCGACCTAATAATAGAGTTGTTGCTAGATCATTTTTGTTGTACTCACGACATAGGTTGACGAAGGTCCTGTGTTTTGCGGTATACTATACATAGGTGTCAATACTTGGGGATTACTGCCTACCTTGTCGTAAGACATCTATCTTTATAGACAAGGTATTTCTAGACGAATATAGGTAGACAAATCATGAAGTTATTAGATGAAAGGTGACTAATCGCCTTCCTTTTCCACATATCCATATTTCTCGACACATGAATTATGAAGACCCAGAAGCATAAGGTCAGATGTGTCATTGTAACAATATGAAACATCCTACCTTATGGTTCTGACGTCGAGATTTATTGAAATATATCTGGTATCATTCCCGAGATATAAAACGAAATACCACAATCAACTGAAGTTTTCCTTTTATTATTTCCAGGCCCGCCTGCGTCAGCTGGACCTCTCCCTGTTGTCGGAGCTGTGGTCGCTGAGCGAGTCGATGCTCGAGTGGCGACGGCAGCTGGAGCGGGCGCCGCGATTGCGTCCCGCGCCGCCGCCCCCGCCCCCGCCTCCCTTCCTGCGCACCTAGCGCGCCCACTGCCTCTCCGACTGACTGACACGTCGCTAGTCAATGTCCAACTACCCCCTAATCGCGTCGACCACGTGTACTTTTGTGAAAATGTGATTTGGTGTGAGCGTTGAGTTGCTTTTATTGGTCGTTGATAGGTTCACATTAATTTACAAGACACCCGCCCTTTAGTTTCACATCTTTTGATAAGTTCTTTCTTAGCGGAATCTTACTTACAGCGGTATTCATAAAAAGTTATACCAGCTACACTTTTTGTAGATCAATTTTGTGTGTACATTTGGCAAGCTCTGCTGTTAAGACCATCACTAGTAAGGCTTTTGTGAATATAGTGGCTAAGGCATATAAAAGAAGAAGTCAATAGAAGGAACTTATATTAAACTCATGTTTTGTTTATTCAATCCTAGGTTTATAATAAGACCAATAAAAGTTACTAAGCTACAAAAAGTGTTTAAATATACATTAACGCCCCAACATGTCAAATAGGTGAACATGTATTATTTTAAACACAGTGACTCTCGCATTAGAATTTAAAAAACCACCCTTAGGAAATAACAACGATATGGTTTGGAACTAAAAAAAATAATTTCGAAGCATTGTATTTTATTTATTTACCAACAAATCTAAAATATAAAAGGATTTTATCTATAAATATTCATTGCACTTCTCTAAATCTAACGTTTTCCACGGTTTAAGTACCTAATTATCCGACATTTGAAGGTGCATCCCAACAGTTCTGCTATAATAGAATCTGTAGTTTTATAAGAACTGCTAAGGATGAGTATCGCTAGTTGCGATGTCCCAGCAGTTCTGCGTGTGTAAAACTTTCAGAACAGTACATTCCCAGAAGATTTATTGTAAGCTGCAGCATTCCACTGTCTCGGTGACTAGCACATGGTTATCCTACACAGTGTTAGAACAGTTTGATAAGAATCTGGTCTAACAATGGTTAATTTTTAGATCGACGGAAGATTAATTTTATTTTTCACGATTTTTAATTCTACTCCCATACTCATAGACTTCAAAATCACTTGTCTAATGTACCTGATTTATAAGACATTGGCGGTGAAAAGGTTAAAACGCGTATTAACTTAAAGGTTCTTTTTGTATTTTCCACAAAATAACTGAATGATGTTTTAGTGGCACAAGAAGTATCAACAAAATGAATAGACCATTTTCTTAGCTGACTGTACTTGCTGACTGTTGGAATGCACTGTGCGATTTTGAACTGTCAATACGTCCTATCAAAACCGTCAGTGTGATACGAATTTGATTAGTATGACTATGTCAGTTAGTACTTTTTGGTTTGAAATTTGCATGAACTTTTATAATCAGATAGGACCTGTTGCCAGTTCAAAGTCGATATGCCTTTCAGTCCAAACCATACACAACTTGACTTGCAAGCCGCGTACCACTTTTAGTTGTCTCATTTCCACCAATATGTATGGAAAATTGTGTACTTCTGGACCCAAACTGTCACTTTTACTACTAATTTGACCGTATGTATCCAAATTGACCCTGATACGCAGTAAGGGACAGAAGATATTGTCTCTTACTCTTTCACTCGTGCATGTTTTTAATATCTTATAATTATAAACGTCAGTGTAGGATTGCAAGTCTAGTTGTTTTTGGTCTGAGCCTGTCGGCTTTACGTTTTTTTTCCGATAAATAAGATTTATAAAAAAAAAATCGATCTGTCAAAAATAGTGAAAATGATATTGCGTCAAAACAAACACAAAATCCGTTTTCGAACTTTTATTACTCGTCGCTATTATAATGTTACTGTATTGAAAGTAAGATAATAATATGCTGCCGAAGAAATAGTTCAATCTAGAAAACGACAGTAGGTATTGCCTACTATTTAAATTGGTATCATTTTCACAATCCCGGGAACGTTGGATTGGAGGAGAGATGAAACAAGTGAACACGTAGATCAATAGGTAAACGGTCGTCAAGCAGCCCTAGCAAAGCGCGTTAACCCTTAATACAACAAGACTAAAGATTTCCTCTTGGATTTTAAATTCTAATGACATGAATCTAACAACATGGTTTCGCTAAAAGAATATCAGTGTAAGAATATTTTGACCTAACACAATAACCTTAGCGTGGGTTAAGGGCAGGAAAATCATGATGATGATGTCAATAATCCTTCATGCAGTGAAGGTATTCCTTAAGGTTCAAAGTCCTACTTTAGACTAAGTGGGGATATATTTCCCTTAGTTGTATTAAGAGTTAAGAAAGACAAGACGTAGAACAGACACGCGCTGTGATTGGCCGCTACCTATGTCACACATCGCGTGACTCAGCTTGTTTCAACCAATCGCAGTGCCTGGTATGTCTTATCATGTCTTTCTTGCAGCGCTTTGCTAGGAGGGCAGGAAAGGTATCACATTTGAACATTTCTTGTGTCACTAAAACGCCATTAGAGTTGTTATATTGTCACAAGTGTGTGTGAGTGTGTGCTGGACCAGGTTATTGGCCGACTGGACATGGACAAAAATATTTGAGATTATAAATCAATAAGCTGCAACATTGTATACTTACCTACTTACTTTTAAAAAATAAATGCTCTCTTTTTTTGTATAAACTCAGCGTTCGTTATTTTTTTTCATCATTCCAAACTTTTGTAATCAGTCATGTCAGTCGATCTATCTTTTTAAAGAACACTAAGAATATACTTTGTCGTTGCCAGTTTAAAAAAAAAGTTTGACAGGATCTGATGTATGTATGTTATGGACAATCAGTTCAGCCAGTCATAATCTGAGGCCTGTATGTTAATACAAAAGTAAACACTTTAGTAATACTAAAACCAAACGAACGAAGTTCTGCAATGGGGCACTTTCTTTGATATTGTTCTGACAGACTTTCGGGCTTTGACTTTGTTTGAAAAGTATGACAGTAATGACAGTTCTCCGCCCGAAAATCTGTCAGAAAAACGTCACAGAAAATTCCCCATTGTACTATTAGTTTTGAGATACTGAGATAATACTGATGATAGAGTAGTTTATAGGAAAAATATATAAAATCCAACTTTTTACAGTACAGTAAATAAGTTCCTATCGATTATTCAAACACATTGGCGGACACATAACAATAAAAAAACTATTATGTTTAACATACACACTTCCAATGTGTTATTGTTAATATAATATTATATGTCCATAAAACTGTTTTACTTCAGCAACCACTGTAACGACGTTAGGGAAATACATAATATGAAATAAGAAAATCCACCCATAAAAATGGGGAATTTTCTTTGACTTTTTTTTGACATGTTTTCGGGCTGAGAACTGTCAGTACTGTCATACTTTCTAAACAAAGTTTGACAGTAATCCGAAAATCTGTCAGAAAAACGTCAAAGAAAATTCCGCCATTGTTAACAAAGATCTTAATGTCTTCATGTAGGTAGATATAGGTACAGGTAGGGCAGCCATTCTTACTGTAATGTAAATAAGCATAATGTTAACTTGTAACTCGCGTGTAAGTTTTGTTGGTAATAAAACATTTTTTTTATTGAACACTAAAAAGAGTTTTTTTTTATATTAGGGACGTTGTGACGATTTTGACACGGGAGCATTCCATGATATGTATGTATGGCACACAAGAGCAACTTAAAATCCGTCTGTCGTCTATTTTAAACTTAGCAGGCGCAGGCGCAGGTGTAAATGGGACAGAACGATTGCCGAAGTTGCTCACGTCTACCAAACACAACCAGACTTGCAAACCTCAGTCTTTCTTTCTAAGCAGTATGAATGGAAGATGTATTTCTGGATCCAAACTGACATTTTGGTAGTCAAAGTACATCCAATACCCTGCTACGCCGCCGTAAGGGACAGAAGATAAACATATCTTGCTCTTTCACTCCTCATGTTTATCATATTGTTGTCTCATTTTATTCTAAACGTCAATTTCGGATTGCAAGTCTAGTTATTGGTCTGAGGACTGTGGCCTCAGGCCGGCGTCATGCCTTCATTTGACAGATTTTCGACTCTTGTCATTAATGTCACACTCTCCATATCAAATTCAAAATTTTAGATCAAACACAACTAGACTTGCAAGACGCGTAACACCTTCAGAATGTCTCTTTCCCACCAAAATGTATGGAAAATGATATAAAAACTTACATTATGCAGTTCAGTCAGCGCTTAACCAATCCGAAATTAGATATTTACTACCTTAATACGAAAGTAACAGAAATAGAGGAAACCCAAGTTTCTGGGCCTAGTCATTGACAGTAAATTAACATGGAAACCCCACATAAACTCTTTGTAAAAAAGTTCATCAGGCTGCGTACCTGCAACACAATATACAAGATGTCATCAGCTGTCAATTCACAAACCTTACTAACAGCTTACTACAGTTTGGTAGAGTCAGTACTTCGCTATGGCCTGATCTTTTGGGGTAACTCTACTGACCGCGACGTTGCATTCAAAGCACAAAAGCAGTGCGTACGAGCTATGTTTAATCTGCAGCAAACAGATTCATGTAAACCATTTTTCACTAAACATAGCATTGCCCTGTATTTACATTCATGAAGTTGTGACCTTTGTGAAATGTAATTTAGGACTATTCCAGTCATGGACAGAAGTGTCCACAAGAACTCGTCGTGACCCTTCAAGGCTCAGGGCTGGAGAGAGTAACACAGCACTCATGCAAAAGAGTGTAATATGCATGGCTACCAAATTATATAATACATTGAACATTAATTTAAGACAAGATGTAAGTTAATTAGATTAATGTAAGTTCCTTTAAAAGGGCAGTCAAAAAATTTCTTCTGTCTAAATGTTACTATAACATAAACGATTTTTTGAGTGACAAAAAGGTTTAGTGTGTTAACTTAGATAATGTATACCTATTTATTAAGAATGTAATATAATAAATATTTGTATGCCGATAATGGCTAAACATGCTGAATCTATAAAACTGTATCTCTATCAGTATTCCATCTTCTGTACGCATGTTCTACAAA
>SJJU01028565.1:0-11055 GCA_012932125.1 Conopomorpha cramerella | reverse complement strand
TTATGGCTTCTCCTCTGTCAGAAGTGGCCCTTTTTTTGTTTAATTCATTTAAATTAAAACCTTCTTAACATGTATTAAACTGTAAGTACCTACTTGAGCATTAATTAAGATATACCTACATATGTAACGTTAGATGTGTGCAATTCGTTTAGGGTACAATGGAACTGACATTGTCACTCTGTGTACAAAAGTTCCTAAATAAAATAAAGATTAAAAAAAAAAACTCATTCTCCTATGACATAGATAGGTTACTATTAATTTCTGTGCCAATTGTCAATCGGAATACTGACCAGAAATGTGAATCCGAATGAAAATCAGAATAATTCAAGTTTTTCCAGGAAGTTTTTGTTAAAGAGGGTTAGAACGCAGTACCGTCATATTTTGTGAAAATAGCAAAATAAATTAACAAAAAAAAGTGCCCCATTCTTAATACCTCATTACACTGACGTGTCATGTAGCAATATTATAATTGTCACCTGTTCCTTGTAGTCTTCGTCCTCGTCGCTGTCGCAGTCCGGCAGCGGGTAGATCTTGATACCTTCGCGCTCGATTTCTGACATCACCTGAACAATATCAAACTAGCCATGAGTTTCAGAAAAAAACGTTTTGGAAACACGCTCGATCATCATCATCATCAGCCCATACTTGTCCACTGCTGGACATTCGGACACACGCTCGATCAAATCAGCTTTATTAGTTAGAGAGTTATGCTGCCACAGACAGAGACGTCAAACTTATAACACCCCTCTGTTTGGTCGGGGATTGATAAATATGTGTCAATCAATCAAAGTTTCTCACTATTCGATTGTCAAACCGATCAACGATCAAACATGGAGTTCATTCGTTCTGTGGCATCATCGTTAGATACATACCCTATCCTTGAGCCTCTGGATCTCTTTCTTGGTGAGGCAGTCGGCTTTAGCGATGACAGGCACGATGTTCACCTTGTTGTGCAGTTGTTTCATGAACTCAATGTCCAGGGGCTTCAAACTGTGTGAAATTATTATAATTATTGTATTAGAAATATATCTACAATTCACCAGTGTATGTGGATTACTGGAAATCTGACTACTACTCATAGTAACCGGTTTCGACTAGGTTTAGAAAGGTTGTCTGGAAACTTGGAACCTCAATAGCAGAGAAGAGCATTACCTGTCGCGGAAGCTGCAACGATTAGTTATATTTGAAGAAAAAAAATCCTACAAAATAGCGAATACTAAGACGAACATCATCGAATTATACAGGATTTAAACAGGTTTTTATTTATTTTGAAAACTCCTTATTAATTAAATATCCCTATTTATACAGAACTAATTACTACTCCCTATTTATACAGACATTGTAACACTTCGCAACGTGTACTGTACATAGAAAAGCAACTCACCCATGTCCGAATGGAGAAATGAAATAGAAGCAGCAATGGATGCGATTGTCGACAATGTTACGACGGTTGAGGCCGCTCTCGTCGCGCAGGAATCTCTCGAACTGGTCGTCGATGTACTGGATTATTGACTGCGAACAATTAACAATACATTACAGTTAGTTACAGTAGAATGAGCAGGAAGCCGAAGTCGACTTGTTGACGAAAGTCGATTTTTTTTTTATCAATATAATAAAATATGTATAGTAATCAATGCCACCATTAATTGTAAATGTATAACTTAAGAATGGGAACCTATCTATGCAAACCAAATGTTTAGGCTTCATTCGGACTATTTAGTAGAAGATTTATGTGAAATTTGCACAAAATCAGTGGTTCGGTTTTTTTATTATCTCAATTTATACGTAGCACGCCACGTAAGTGGCATATAAGTGCATTAGGGAAGTTTTTTAATGAAACGCGCACAGACATTATAACTCAATATTGTTCACCGGGTATATAGGCGCGAATATAATCAAAGACCAGCTCGAGCTTACCTTTGTTATTTTACGCGCCTATATACCCGGTGAACAATATTGAGTTATTAGGGAAGTTGTTTGCAATCGGCCAAATAAAGTTTGACAAGTCTATATAATTTTCGCTGCCCCAACATTACAACAACAAATTATTATTTTAGTCTCCGCATAGACTTATTTCTTGCATTGTTTATTTCAGTTTCACGACTTCCAAACTATAAGTATGAGAGAATATTTAAAAGCAAAATGTTTCTGTTAGCAAACAAATTAGGTCTGTGGTCCAGTTGGTCGGATCCTTGACTTGTAACCGGGAGGTCCCGGGTTCGAGCCCGGCTACTGGACGTGTACCAAAGGGACTCTTTTTCAGAGCCTATGTACGCAACGCTCGTACGGTAAAGGACAACATCGCGATGAAACCCGCACACCACAAGGTGTGTGAACCCTATAACGGCAATGGGCTCACCCCCGTCACGTTGGGTTAAATACGCTTGGTGAACCGTGGGTATTTGCATTAGCAAGTGCCTCTGCCTACCCCTCTTTGGGATTGAAGGCGTGAAGTGTATTTATTTTTTATTTAATACCCAATACTAAATACTCATTACTACGTAGTAATGGGCAGAAAATATTTTCTCTTACTCTTTCACTCCTTCATGTTTTCCATATTGTTGTCTGGTTTTATTCTAAACGTCAGGATCGGACTGCAAGTTTAGTTAGTACTTACTGGTCGGAGCGACAAGACTTTCACCCAGAAATGTCAACTTAACAAGACTGTCAATCATAATAAACAGATATACTTGAACTCTCAGAGGGTCTCACTATTTGCTCTTCACGCCCCCTAGAGAAGGCGTGGAAACGTTTTTTTTAAAGAAAATCCCTAATTGATGTATTGTGATGTGTTAATTAACAGCAGTTGGCCTCAACGTCCACCAATCGCAGATCTGGCAACGTTATACAGTGATTGGTCTTACATCACCTGAAGAAACATTTACACAAAACAAATTGTTGTTGAGATAATTTGTATGGAGTCAAGAAAACGTGTGCGTTGAAAAGAGGCAAAAGCAAGTAAATGCGCACGTCTCCAGAGAATGGCCCGTACGCCGAGAGGCAGGCAGGGCTTGGGTGGTGGTGGGATTATCCCTGTTTTATGTTGTTGAAATAAAATGCCAATCCAATGAAATAGTCAGAATTGCATAGCTGGGAGACCAGTCTGCTATACTCTCGTAATTGTTACAAGTCTCACATGAGGGAAAGAGCCAAATATGGGATCTGAAGATTTACATTTATTCAGGCTAGCAACTGCAGTTGACATTCTGAACTCCCTATAAACACTAACTCCCTAATAACTGAAATTGAAAAATAGTAATTACAATAACCTAGCTGACCCGGCACTCGTTGTTTTGACTATATACGTCATTACTAACAGTGTTTCCCTGCTATTATAAACTATACTATAGTATTTTACATATAAACCTTCCTCAAGAATCACTCTACATATTAAAGAAAACCGCATCAATATACGTTGCGTAGTTGTAAAGATCAGAGCACATAGGGTGAGACATCGAAAGGCGACTTTGTTTTTTGTACTATGTAATGATAATGATGTGGCCCAAGGGTATTTCTGTTTGGATTTAATTGTACTTTATAAGATCGATAGGTGAAATCGATTCATGAATAATTGTATCGCAATTATTTTAGCCATGGACTGGCCGGTTAGAAAATTATTTAGAATAAATGTAAACGTTCCAGAATGGAACATGAGTGACTCATGTTCGAAGAAAAAAGAAGACTCATGATGAGTGCTGCTCTCTCTCTCTCTATTTTTTCTTGTGTTATTATTATTATTACCAATCAGAAAATATAATTATTCCTTTTAAAACGACTTACAACCGTTTTATTTAACTTTCAAATCAGTTTACGAACTATACTTATCCTGTGACCCGCACACTTTCTAATCTTAAGGTTAAGTCCACCCCCTTCCGTATGTGTTGTGTACGATGTATCATTGACAAGATTCACATACCTTAAAGCAGTCGGTGTTGTCAATGGCGTCACCGTAGCCCGGTGTGTCGACGACAGTCAACCGCAGCTTGACCCCGCGCTCCTCGATCTCCACGGTCGAGGCGTCTAGCTTCACTGTCTGGTGTGTCTTCTCTGTGGACATTTAATTTGTTAGATCATTTTTTAATGAAACGCGCACAGACATTATAACTCAATATTGTTCACCGGGTGTATAGGCGCGAAAATAGCCACTCGTGTCCACTCGTGACCACGACGCATGCAACTGCGTCGAAACGTCGAGTAAAATAGCAAAGGTAAGCTCGAGCTTGTCTTTGGTTATTTTCGCGCCTATACACCCGGTGAACAATATTGAGTTATTTCATCTGTTGCTTAGTACACTATTCATGAAGGCTGGTTAAGTCAAGCTTATAATGAGCGCTGATGTATATAAAATGTTGTAGCTTTTGATAATAACTCATGAGCGGCCATATATTTCATTCTAGCTACCGTACCTAACCCGCATTTATGTCCGAAACTCATGCTAACTGAGGAGACTTTGGGGAAAAAGGTCTGAGGCGACAACACAAATGACCAAGGGCTTGAATTCTCTGAAATGTGGAATTCTGGTAACCCAGTAAGCGATTGTATGCAAAAAAAAAATGGTCTATCGTTTTTGTTTTTCTGTTTGAATCACTACAAAGTTGCTTCATGCTGTCTGTCTCTATGTATGCTTAAAAGTAGGCAATGGATTATAATGCAGTTTCATTTAAAAGATAAATAGCTGGGGTGGGTATAAGTTATAAGTTTTATAATGTGACAAAGGGAAATACAACCTTAGGGTGACCATTTACTTGACCATCCAGTGAGTTGCATTGGGCACAACATGGAAGAAAATATTTTTTTAATCACATGCAGGAAAAGAAAACTGAATTGATTTATTAAATAAATTAAAAATGCATATTATGGGATTTTCATAGAAGGCACAGCAATGACATTTATTATCCCTGTCATCTGTATCATCTTGCATCACAAGACAGTGGGAGCTGAGTGATTAGCTGGAGGAATTGTCAATTGAATTTGTTGCATTACAGATAGCATAATGTCAGAATAATAGAAAAAATATCCAGGAAGAGGACTCAGTGTACTATGAGCTCAAGGCAGTGGGCATTGACTGGAGTGCAATGAAGACCACAGGGCTAGATAGAGGGCCAAGGAGATATCTGCAGGGCCCTGGATCCCCCCAGATATGCTAGGTAAGTAAATATAAATCTAGCTGTATACTCTGGTGTTATCCACCAGTGTTTTATGTTCCTATGGTAATGTTGGAAACAATATAGCATACATCATTACTTTTAATATCTCCAAGAATAGTAGTACATGGAAGTGTAAAAGATACAGGATTCCTGGATGACAATTTTTTTCATGTTCTAGATAAAAAAATATATCTTATGTATATATTTGTAACTGAAGGCTATTATTCTATGATATGATTATTCTTTAACCTTGATTAAAATTCGGATTTGGAATCCCACATATGCCAAAAATCTCAGGATATTCCTCCTTGTATGCCCATGGCCGGCCATGGACAACATGTTGTGTCTCCTTCTCACAGAATATATGTTTAGTTCTGGAGTACAAAATGTGGATGCTGTTGACATATCAAATACTTACCAATAGCATCAGGTATCACTCTCTCTGGGTACAGATCAGTGAGGAAAAGAGAGTTCACAAGAGTCGACTTTCCCAGCCCACTCTCCCCCACCACCATGAGGGTGAACTCGAAACCCTTCTTCACAGACTTGCGGTGGACTTGGTTTGGTAGGTTGGCAAAACCCACATAGCCCGGTGTCTCAAGGTTGGAAAACTGCAGCAAAAAGGTAATGGTAATTAATTAACTTACTGTGTTTGTATATTATGACTGAAGGTTTTATTTATTTGCCTTTTTAACCCTTAATCAGACATGGTTAGGTCTTTTTCAGCTGGATTTTGGACTCTATTGAAGTTTGTTATTAAAAATCCATCATATAAACCCAGGTGATGTTTATTGTAAAATCTAGCTTTTAAGTACAATGTGAAATTATTGTTTAATGTTCAAATAGGTATGTATGTGTCCTGTAGTGCTACATACCTTATGTGATTAGTCTTGGATGACTTCTCTGAAATCTTTAGATAATTCCAGTGATGACATTCAATAAGGTTCAAAGTATATTGTGTTGGTCAAGTGGCAATATACTGAACATTGTTTGATTAAGGGTTAATCCATTAACAACTATTGTTAACTGGCACCTAATTTAAAAACCTATCACTTTGTGATAAAAGTAAAAGCCAATGAAAGTATAGGTAATTGAAATTAATGGATTAAGAATAGAAGGCAAAGGAACATTGCAATAAAATGTATACATAATACCACAAAGTATGCCAACTCCCTGAAAGGTGGGTTCTTGATGAACAGTGTAACTTCTTCCATAGTAAAGACCTCTGATCCTACCTACCTGTAGTTCAAAAGTTCTAAAACTGAAATTTTTGATCTACTACTAAATAGTCATAGTGTCAACTAAAAGCTTGTTAATATACTTCTTTGTGTCTTAACTATATCCATGACAAGTCTATGTTTAGAGTAGGTTGTTGTTTAGTTGTTTGTAAATATCTTATTAGACAGTCCAATGACCCACAATCATTAGTCATTTGTATAATTCCACTCATTGCCTAACATTTATCTATGTATTGTTATACCTTCCCAATAAGATACTGTTATAGAACAAAAGTCGTCAAATAATTAGTAACTAATGCACCAGTTATCAGGGGTACATAATTAAAAGATACGATGTACAAACAAATGGTACCTTCATTTTCAATGTAAAACTGCAAGCTGTCCGAACGACTGAGTGACTACGAAAGTAAAATTATTATCGTGTAATTATGCTGGCGACACACGCACATACCGACAATCACGTCCGTAACTGTACCGAGGTCCATTTCACCAAGAGTATGCGGTGACGGTGACCAACATTATAAACATACGCATAGCTATGCGTATCGCGACCACCGCCGCGCCGACGACTGTTATGAGTCATATAAATATTGCTCCTTCCGTCCACAAACAAAGTATCGCATCGTTGATATGTACAGAATGTAAAAATAAAAGCATACTTACGTTTTTGTTAGTTGTTTCACTGGACATTTTCGAAGAAGTTTATCTTTTATAACAACAAAAATTACGAGAGGAGTACAATGATTTTTAAAGTATTTATTTATGTAAGTATAAATGCTGTGAAATAGAGGAAAATCAATATCACTGTAAGATTAATTATTTCACAAATCGACGACAAATACAACGTTAAAATAATTTAAAATAAAAATCCGTGACGTCCACTCGAGGACGAAGGAACAAAACTCCTAAAAATCCATAGAGAATTGTTTTCTTCTTTACGAACTGTCAACATTTTCTTTTAATTAAATGTTTTCATTACGGAACAAAGTTAGTATTGACAGTTTGACATTTTATTGACGTTTTGGAAGTTAATCAAATCCAAATAGTTTTACATGTAATTTTGTGATTGCTTTGCATCGTAGTCAAGGAAATCCTTGAATTTACCACGAATAAAGTCTTTTGATATTTCTTGTGCGTAAGGCGTGTGAAAAATGGCTACGGCCAGTGAAACATCGGATCCAAATGTTAAATCTCGACGCCCAGCTGGTATGATTCCAAAATTAATACCTATCATGAACTGACACACCTTGAAAAATAGCACAGTAAAATTATTGATTACTTGTATGTTTCTTTTCTCAACAGAATCTGCTTTCAAGCAACAGCGCCTACCTGCTTGGCAGCCCATATTGACGGCAGGAACAGTATTACCAACGTTCTTTGTTATTGGTATAGCATTTATTCCTGTGGGCATTGGGCTCCTCTACTTCTCTGATGATGTAAGTTTCAAAAATAATCTCAGTGGTTCTCACAATTTATAATAAGTAATCCAATAAACATTTAATTCAACCTAGTGCAGACAAGGTCTACAGGACTGAAACACTTCTGGCATTGTTATGGGCTGTGTTGTAGTATGATAGTTTATCTACGAAGAAATTGATAACCCAGCTATTTTAAACATTTTTAAACTCAGCGTCTTACCACCATTGGTTTCTCTCTAGTAATAGTGATGGTAATAATCCACCATCAGCGACTGATGCAAATATTATTATTGTTGAATTTCAATATGTACTTAATATATTTATACACACACATATACTTCACACCTGTCTCCCAGAGACAGGCAGAGACTACAGATCTCCATTTGTCCTGACATACCCCTTTCGCTTCATCTACGTATTCTATTTATACATCTTTTCAGACATTGCCTCTGGTTTGAGTACTTTTCAAGCCACCGCCCACCAGGACATCACCAATCTGGTTGATGTATGCCCTTCTGTTGGGCAACCGAGTAGAGGTCCTGGACCTGGCCCATTACATCACCCATATAATCACCCATCACCAATTAACAAAGATACTTATATAGATAAATAAGCTGTTTTGTTTTTGTTGTAGGTAAAAGAACATGTTATAAACTACACTGACTGCATAAAAGTGGGTACTGAGAACACTACCTGTGACTCATACATTCAAGAGGATATCATGCGAGATGACTGTATATGCGAGATTGACTTCAATCTGACTGATGATTTCAAACTGGACGTCTATTTTTACTATGGATTAACAAACTACTACCAAAATCACAGAAGATATGTTAAATCTAGGTAATTTTTACTTTACACTAGCTGTCCCAGTAAACATTTATTTTGCATAAGAAGATTTGTACCCCTTGTATTGGAAGAAATACACCTTTCAAACAATTCAAGACCTGAAATAACCAAATTGGTCCAAGCAAAGTAGTAAGAAACACGCTATCGGTAGACCAAGGTGGTCTGACATTTTGGTTTAAACTATTCAACCATTCTGATATAAATGTGAGGGTTGATCGAATTTAAACTGTATCATTTATTTCTGGTGTTGTATAATTAACTAGATACAGCACAACTTACGTTTTTTTTGTAATGTACTATGAGGAGTATTTAGTAGCCAAGGAACATGTGTATTTTGTTGGAAGGAATTTCCAAGGGTATAAAAAGAGAACAATATTCTGATGATGATTTTGATTTAACATAAGGTTAAGGTTAATTGTATTCATCATAACCTTATACAGATTGGTTGGACGGTGGGGTTGGGTTAAGACGGTGAATGGAGACAGGCACAAGACTTATTATATTATTGTGCCTTTCTGGAAGCCTATGTCTAGCACTGGATGTCAGTGGACTGACACAATCATTACTAATTCTATTTCAGAGATGATAACCAGCTTCTAGGTCGTCTGTCACTTGAACCATCATCTGACTGTGCGCCGTTTGCAAAAGCTGAAACACCTGAAGGATTGAAGCCAATAGCACCATGTGGAGCTATTGCTAATTCACTGTTTAATGGTAAGAATCGAGATCTTTTATTCATGGGTGACATGATATCGAATGTCACTCCCACGCTGCCCATAAAGTTAGAGTTAGGTTGTTATATTATGTCTAAATTGTACATTAGTGTGAAGTATGATTTGTATTCTGTTTTGTGTGCCAAATAAATAAATACAAGCTTATATTTTTTTTTACAGCAAGAGATCTATTTTCATCTATTATGTCCCTAGGTCTTTGTAAGTTTTAAGGATTGTCACTAAAATGACGTTTCACATCCACAGATACCCTGTCAGTGTATTCCAAGGACTCTGGCCTGGAAGTTCCCGTGCTCAAGACGGGCATCGCCTGGCCATCAGACAAGAAGTTTAAGTTCAGGAACCCGGAGTCCGCTAATCTTCAGCAAAGTGAGTCAGCTCTTACCGAGGGTGAATTGGGGTACCATTTATAGCTGAAGACCCTACTGTTTCTGTAGACACTACTGCATGCCTAGCACGAGCGTCAAGAAAGACACGACATGGAACAAATACGCACTCTGATTGGCTGTTATGTCACATTTCATGCGACTTCGCTTGTTTCAACTAATCGCAGCGCATTATATGTCTCTTGTCGTTATACTTTTTTCTTGGAGCGCTGTACTAGGTGGGCTAAGTCCATGACATCAGATGTCATTGCCACGGGACAAAAGAAATTGTTGCCTTCATACAAAACGTCAGCTGATATCAGAGTAAATAAAAAAAAATATTTTATACATGATGAACTTGAATGTTTTCAGGCTTTGCAAACTTCACTAAGCCAGTCAACTGGAGGAAAAACATATGGGAATTAGATCTGGAGGATCCTGACAATAATGGTTTTCAGGTTAGTAAAAAATAAATTTACTTCAGAAGCGAATCATTATTTTTTCCTTTATTATATGGGAAACAATTCAGGCTACGTAAAAAAAAAATATGGGAGACTTTTTTGAGATCTGCCATGGAACTTGAGTCGAAAATATTACTTTTTATGTTTAAAATAGCTAGAGCGTCTGAGCGTTGTTGAATACTTGGTCTTGCATTCAGGAGGTTGTGTGTTTGAGGCCGGGTGTACTAGTCGAGGACCGATGTGTCTCTTTTCTGAGATATACAAACGATTTTTAAATTCGAACTGTGAAGAAAAACATCGTAATGAAGGTCTGAACCGTTTAACGTCTATACGGCTTGAAGATACAATGTTATTCCATGCCATTGCTTATGTGCGTAGTTATTTGTAACAACGAGTTTTCGATTTAAACCTTAAATACGAATGCAATATTCGCGACAGAACGAAGACCTCATAGTATGGATGCGCACGGCCGCCCTGCCTACGTTCCGCAAGCTGTACCGGCGCGTGGACCACTCTCAGACTGGCTTCCTCAACGGCCTGTCCCGCGGCCTCTACACGCTGCGTGTCAGATATAGTGAGTATCTATATTCATAATATCTTCTGGGAGTGCGGTAGACACGATCGAAACCTTATCAAAATAATAAAACGGTGGTATAATCCCGATGAAACTACCACCCTTTTGTCCCATTTCGAAGCTGACTACGGACTACTTAGTAGCCATGGCAGTGGGACAATCCCGATAAAACTACCACCCTATTGTACCATTTCGAAGCTGACTATGAACTACTTAGTAGGAATGGCAGTGGGATAATCCCGATAAAACTACCACCCTATTGTCTCATTTCG
>SJJU01028564.1:0-16097 GCA_012932125.1 Conopomorpha cramerella | reverse complement strand
TACAAATTAAAACTAATTTGCTAAATGTACAATAAATATAAAATCTTGGAATGAAATATTTGTAATTTTCAATAACAAATAAAAACAACTGAATATGTCTATTTTCTAAGTTTTTGCACGTGTGGCTGTCCTGTGTATTCTTTCGTATTAGCATAGGATTATTTGTTACGTCTGACGATAGAGCAATTAGGGACACAATTGTAATATATAGAGATCAATCGTTCAAGAGACGAAATAGCTCTCCAGCACTTTCTCACTTGAGACGTATAAATGAAATTACCGTTCCTATGTTCACAATCCTACCTCCTTATAAGTAAGTGAAAGTTTGGAAATTTCCATTTTATGTAGATTCATTAGGTTACGTAGATTTGTGAACGGATTTTAGTGAAACTTTATAATACTACAGCTTATAATATAAGCGTAATAATATAACAGTTAACAGCATCAATGTTTCTATGTATTATAGGCTAGCCGAAGCTACTGTACCTATAATAAAGTACCTATGGTGTCTAGTGAGGTTGTATAAATAATTCAAATATACTAAAATACTACTAAACTACTAAATACTTGTTTCATTCAACGCAATAAACAAGCGTTTGACCACCATCTTGCCTGATGTTAAGCAGCGATGTGGTCTACAATGTAGCAAACTTGTTTAACTTTGTTGTTACAATCACGAAAAACTCGAATAACGTGAAATCTGTTCACCAAGTTCACATAGTTACAACCACAGCCTCTATCATATGAGCAACTGTTTCCCAGAGGGATAAAATATAAAGCTCCCCCAACGCGATATATGCACGTAAGTTGCCACTCTATTTAACGGACGAGGAATCGGGGTTTCCTCTTGGGGTCGCCGTGGGGGTTCGAGGGTCAGATGGCATCCGCCCTAATAATAGCGGCACTAGCCACAAGGAGATCTGCTGTTTGGTCGGGAAATCGAAAAGTGTTACCGGAAGAAAGCCTAGAAAGAAGGACTCTGTTTCTCTGAAACTCTGAGTCCCTTAATGTTCATTCACATATCCTTCACAAATTACATATGATAATAATAAACACAGTTAGACTTCAGTCTCTATATTTTCCCACCATGCAATTTGGAGTATTACATAATTATTATAATGACGATTTTATTATGATTACGTAACAATTAACTTAGAATACTCCATAGTTACATTTTTTTAAATTCATTTCTCGGTGTCCAGAGATAATCATCACTGTAGATTTTCTTTTTCGTTCATTCTTTTCATTCAAGTTATTTTACAAGTGCACATAAAACATTTTTCTTCGAAAACTGATTTTATTTCATGTCTGTGTTTTTATGCATTTGTTTCATGTCTGCTATTACGTCCATTTTAAATGCATAGACGTCGTTTGATATCGAAGAATATTTTATATTTGAACCAAAAACACAAACAATCGATCTTTCATGATCCTTTTACGTTACTTCTTATGAATGAATAGTAAAAAATTGTTGGTCTGCATTTATTAAAACTGTCCTGTTTTTAAATAACATAAATTACTGTACACTGTCATCTTTTTCCGAACGAAATGTTTACTGCAAATATTAATTATCCTTTCTACAAAAGTTTAACTTGTTAGGCTTCAGTTATAATAATTGCATTGGGAACGTGGTACCCAGCGCGGCCATCTTCCCGTTGTCGACGAGGCTCACTTTGGCGTCTGCGGCCGGAAATGTGAGGGCACTTCCTCTTAATGATGCCCGCCATTTTCGCGACGAAATGCGGATGACAAACCTCGTGCGCGACGGACAGCCGTCACCCGACAAACGCCACTAACATTGACATGTAAATGTAAGAACTCTCTTTACTATAAAGGAGTAACTATAAGGGTGAATGTTCCAAAAACAAGATCCAGCGCCGTGACCTAAGCCTTGTCTCACTAGTGTCGAGTAACCGTTGACCGGTAGTCCATAAAGTTTCTTCATCCTGAAGGATTTTCCTATTTTGGCCGCAGTGAAATTAAGCAGGGCACGGTTGTAGAGAGTATCTTCTTAGATTTACACGGAACGGTACGGGCGAACGTCTCCGGGCGAAGTGAAACTTTCCCCTTAATTCAGGCGGTCAAAGGCTGTGTTAAATAAAAAAAGGAAGGAATTCTTTTGGAAGAATGTGGGCTTGTGTTAATAGTTTTAAATGTCTACTACAGTTATATAGGTCATCATCATCATCATCATGTTATATAGATAATAGTTTTTAATTCATGATTGTATGAATTGTGCGTCTTGTATCAATGACGGTTGCAAGTACATAGTACAACAACAACGTTTATATGTCGTCTAATTGTCTTTCCACCTTACCAATAAAGGCATTGTATCTTATACTGAAGTTATTACAGCTCTACTGAAACTGGTAATTGACGTACAACTGACAACCTAAGCTGAGTTTGGTACAATGGCAGAATAGATAAACCGCGTTTATTGGTAAAGCCATATGCGTATATGTAGATGATGACGTGATGGTACGTTATTCAGTAAATACATACATATGTTACTACAGAATAGGACACTCCTTATATGGACGTTGACATTGTAGTGACAACGTCTAGTGCTAATACATGATATAATGCATTTTTCACAACGTTGCTGTACGGCGACCCTGTATGTATGTGGAAAAAATGTGTATACATCATAATAATCAGACCATTCACGCGAACGTGTTCCGGACCTAAAAATAAAATCCTGTATTGATAGATATACATATACTCTACATTACGTCTACTACTGGACGAGGGCTTGATGTTGCTTGAAATGTACAATTAGAGGTCCTTTGTTTTAAATTAAAAAAAAAATAGTTTCATTAGACCATTTTTTTTGAGACACTCATGGTTTATGAAACCGCGGTCTCAGTGTACAGATATTACAGATGTTAAGCACCATTCATTTATCATTAAGGATGGGTGACCGTTCGAAACTTAGTGAGTTAGTTAATACTTCGCCTTTTAATCCCAAAGCGGGGTAGGTAGAGGTACTTGCTAAGCAAATGCCCACGGTTCACCAAGCTTATTTAACCCAACGTGACACATGGGGTAAGCCCATCGCCGTTATAGGATACACTCATTGTGGTGTGTAGGTTTCATCACGATGTTGTCCTTCACCGTAAGAGCGTTGCGTTGCGTATATAGGCTCTGAAAAAGAGTCCCATTTTGATACAAGTCCTGCAACCGATCGAAACATGTAAATGAATTTCTAAACTTTCGGACGGTATGTTAAGGTTCGAATTTCGGTAATTCAACAGATTGAAACCCATTTTCTAATGACTTTGTGACTACTCACAAAACTACTAGGCCTCAACGGCGCTCTCCGTTCAGAAATATTTTTTCCTTTTTAATTGCAACCCCAAAAGTTTCCTGCCGTATCTACCTACATTAATTTGCCAACGGGATCGGGAAGCATGCGGATGAAACCCCGTCTAGGCTGAAATAAAACGCCAGGTATTAGAACCAGCCAAAATGAACTATTTTTAAAGGTTCGCTGGATAAAAAGTTTGGGTTAGGGTACCCCCTAACGTCCTTGTCCCAGACTAGGATTCAGGACGAGTTTAAGTTTTGATAATTATAGGTTACTGTGCTGCAGTTTAAGACATGCGACAAGTATGGGTCCCATTCGTTCCTGCTATATTTTTTTATAAGTACGTCAGAAGTGTTTATTATTCTCTTATCATCATCATCATCATCACCAGCCTAAACTTGTTCACTGCTGGACATAGGCCTCTCCAATTGCACGTCACTGTGATCTGTTTTCGGCTTCTCGCATCCAGCATCTGCCAGCCATCTTGCGTATATCATCAATCCACCTGACGGCATGTTTCAATCAAGTCGTACATTACCAAAGGGTAATTTACTAAAATCACGAAAATATTACATTAAAATTATTTTCAGAGGCAACATTACATATCTACACGAATGGGATCAATGCACCCCTAGGGATTGCTCAGTAGTCCTATTCGTCCCATGTCTCAAACTGACGTGAGCCCAGTAACCAGTGGCGTGCACTGGATTTTACGACGAGGTAGGCAGTAATCCTCAGGGATTGACACCTATGTATAGGTAACTTGTCTTTACGAAACATCCGGGCGGGTTTCCGGGCGAAGTGAAACTTTCCCCTTAATTCAGGTGGTCAAAGGCTGTGTTAAATAAAAAAAAGAAAGGAACTCCTATGTATAGGCAACTTGTCTATACCTATCTACTCACCCTCAAAACACAGGATCTTCGTTAGCTTATGTCGTGAGTACAACAAAAAAGCATCTAACAATAACTCTATTATTTGGTCGGGAAAACAAAGTATAAGGTAGGCAGTGTCTTTTTGTCTACATAGTTGCACGCCACTGCCAGTAACCTATTATCAAAATGTACCTATTGACAATGACGACTTGCCCCCTGTACCGAAGTAAAAAATGGAACAATTTTTTTACTTAAAAACTATTCGTATATTTTTTTTAGTTTGCTGTAAGTTGTCGTTAGAGTTTTTGAAAAAAATCCGATTGTTTCTTGAACTGGTGGAAACCCAGGTGACAAAACTTCGTGTTAAACAATCATTGAAGATCGGTGTTTGATCATCTGACATACCTACTTTGAAGTCAAGAGTTTTTAGTTTGTAAAAAGCGGGCGTATAAGGAAAATACAAAGTTGTCTTGTAATATTTCAGGTATATCTGAAGAATGAAGCGACGAAATATGTGCCTGTGGATCACACTTCGGGACTATGAACCAAGACAGCGCCAGTATCTACGTGTGATATTGAAGTCAAAATCTACTTAAACTACGACGTTATTTTACAATGTTTGTTTTATAGGTAGTAAATTCACCGTGACGGGATTTTGTAGTAGGTGCGCCAGATAGAAATTTACTATGAGGCGACGACGCGCGGCAACGACTAAAATTTATGAATATGTGGTAACAGATTTTACCTTGAACGTTGAGCTCCGTAATTCGCTAAGTTGCCACAACACAAAAATAATCCACGCCAATTATTTTATACTTCAATTCATATTGAAATACATTGGGATAGAGATATTTTAGTGTATAATGGAGTATATTTATTTAACACTTTATTGCAATAAATGTACAAAAGGCGGACTCAATACTAATGCATTATCTACCAATCGACCCCACAGCATGGGAAAGAGTAGGTAATTGCGGGTCAGTATTAATAAGAGTATAATAACTTGGTACATAATAACATGGTATAGATACTTACATATATTTCTAGGTAACTATAGTTACAACACTGTTTTAATACTAGTTTTAATATAGTGTATTTCAATAAATGTTTATATGTGTGTGGGAAACACATTATTCCTGTTCCCTTACGAATCTACTTTTTTATCTCCACATAAACTGTATTTCAGACTTTTAGGAGTATGTAGATTTTTTTTTCTTTTGGATCTATCGCTCAAACGTTCATACTTTTTGGACATCCATTTTTATGCGGGGTGATTTTTGTGTTAGTATTTAAGCTGAAAGCTGTTTTTGTAGACACCAATGGCTCCACTTCAACGGGTGACAACGTTCCCAGTGGAAAATAAAATTCGATCTCTCCATACAAACTGGATTAGCTTATTGTACTTTTCGTACTAAGAGAAAGATTTTTTTCTTCAGGGATCTTTGATGTCTGCTGAAATGGACTTAGTAGGTTATAAAAAAACTGTAGTATTTGGCTTGAAGGGATATTTCCTATAAGAGACACCTGTATAATAATAATATTAATTTGATAATATAATTTCAAGCAGCGATATTATGGTAGGTTACAGCCCAGTCAGCATATGTTTTGATGTCAGCTTGTGTAATACGATTATTATTATATATTAATTAAGCTTAGTTCTTATGTTCTGTACCCAGGAAGGAGGTCTCCCAAACACACAGGTTAATAATGTCTGTCATGTAACTAGCCTCATCATAAATTCAAATTGGTTGGTGGCACTTTCTGCAATTTGGAAAATTGAGAAAAAGACAAAACATGTTAACTTTACCTGGTTATAAAAATGTTCTGTCTTTTTCATTGTATTGAATATGATTTGTACGGAATTGTCTATCACATTGATCATTAGGCTGCAATTTGCGCAAATGTGAGTAGGCTTGCGTAACTATGAATTGCCGTGAGTGTCTTCAGTACAAAAAAAGAACAACCTGTAAATTCGTCGTCATAAATGTCGCATGTCTAATAACAAAATCTGAGTGTAGCAAGCGTTGCCCACTTACAGTCATAATATAAGCTAATGTTATTACCACATTGTGTCCAGATGAGGGCACTCTCCGGGATTGGGTTGGAAACGAACGAAAATGCATTTTCGACCAAACGTTTTGGAATAGTTAATGAGGGCAAAGGCAGCTATCGGCCAAAAGTTCTTGTAACGATACGCTTTTTTCGCTGAACCTCAGCTTTAACCAAATCTTACCGATTAGCAGTCTTAATTATGACATGGTTGTTTACGTCAATGTGTCCGGAAACATACCAATTTAACTACGCCACGGGATTTTCAAGTTTGGAATTTAACGCGTGTCCATTGATAAGGGTAGATGGCGCCTGCTACAGGAGAGAGAGATGTCGTTAACCTGTAATTAACGAGTTCAGACGATGCTTGATCTATTGCCTACTCACACCGTTCCTACGTGAGACGATGCTAATATTGATTGCTTAACGTCTCAGGGTAAGGTCGTCGTTATACTCTTGGGTACATGCACGTCCGTAATCTCCAAAAAGGGGTTGACAGAACGTTAGGATCACAAGTCCCCTTGTGCCACATTTAGCATAATAAGGAGTTCAGAATATCAATATGGGCCTTCAGTTATAAGTTAACACCTAAATCTCCAGATCCCATAGTCGGCTCTACGACAGCATCAGCATGGGATTCCAGATCAGCAAGGGATACTGCATGGGAAGCTTTTGGGTAGTCTCGAATATTTCGTGCAAACTTTTTTCACGGGAGATCTAAACTATGAAGAGTCACCTAAGTAGCCCCCTAGTAAAAGTATCACTATTTCTAAGGAGACCAACATAAAGAAAACACTTGGACCATACGCGAGGCCAACATAAATCAATTCAAAATACTTTGAGACGTGAAATAACGTACATAGGTCCTGATAAAAGAAACCCAAAGGTAACACGCACAGTATACAGGTTAATTTGGAATAACTCTTTTAGTTTAGGCCAGAGCCGAGCCGAGCCTTTTCTGAATGTATTTCAGTAGTAAGTAGTAGAATTCATATTTCGTTTTAGGGCATGAACACCCCTTGAAATGCACTCGATACGGTCAAAAGAAACAGTAGATTCCGGCTTAAAATTATATTTCCAAATCATTCTACCTCTATATAGCCGGACAAGTATATCAACATCATCAATATGACTTGATTAAATGACAATAGACTATTCCGAAAACTAAGACACATTCAATGTCCTATCTAAAATTTCTGATCTAAGTCAAATAATGTTGGACAATATCTGAAAGTTTGGCAAGAAACTACGTTAGTACTACCCTAAAAGTTACTTACATAATATCTATGTATACATAGACACATTTTCTTCACTCCTCATCCATCATCCACCGCGTCTCGTGTTTGAAGGCGTTATTAAGTAGGTACTCAGCATTTCTCAAGTGTAGTTCGTCTCGCTCCTACAAACACAACTAGACAGGCGTTGTTGCGGAGAATGGGTATTTTATACTTTGTAACTATGCTTTCCAATACATTGTTATTATAACTGATGTTGACTATGCTTAACCCATTCCCGACAGTGAACGACAATAGCTTTCATAACAATACAACGTTTTTTGTGTCTAATTTACTGTCCGCCAATGTATTTATTCCTTATAAAACGATAACTTAAAGAAAAAAAGAACCGACTTCAACCAGTAAAATTTGACAAATATGTATGTGGACTTTGAACAGGGAAATAAATAACTTAAAACTTGTGTTTTTTCAAAATCGCTTTTTTATGTTATGACAGTTGACAGGATGTGCGATTTATCATTTCGTTACTTTCATTTCACTGTTGTCCTTAGTATAACAGTGATGCACTTCGTTTGATCACTTATTATAAGGCTTTGTAGCAACAATGTCGCGACTGATTGATCCAACGCAACACCTACACCTCTTTGGGGGAACAGCACAGACTCACCATCCCTATTTTCTATGCAAAAGAAACTAATAAGAGTCCTAGTGAATATAAAACAGACAGCTATAAACCACTTTGTCAAACATAAGATACTAACACTTCCTTCACTATATATCTTCGAACTTACTTACTTACTTACTTAAGTCCTATGGTACCCCAGTGGTACAAAGGGACTTTACAAGATGGCGCCACGCCGTCCTGTCCTCTGCGACTGCTCTGGCATCGGACCAGCTCAGCCCTCGCCCTCTCAGCTCGCCGTCGACGGTGCGCCGCCACGTGTGCACGGGGCGTCCAGGTCTGCGTCGACCTCCCCCAGGCTGCCATTCGAACGCGATGCTCGCCTTGTTGGACTTCCCTCTTCGGATCGTGTGACCAATCCACCGCCATTTGCGTTGTGCAATCTCCTCCCCAATAGGAATCTTCGAACTGTGTAAGTTTATTAAAAAAATCCTAATTTCTTTACAAAAAAATGTGATTTGGAAACTAAATACCCCAAATATTTTGCTCTGCCCACCAGGGTTCACAATGTCAAGCACATGATTATAATTTGTAACACCATTACTACCATTGTGAAATGCAAATAAAATGAATTGAATTGAATTTACTTAAAAATGGTATGGTTGAGATAGCCACTGTAGTATGCGGGGTGCGAAAGAGGAAGAATGTCTCCAGAAACTGTGAGCTCTGGTGGGATGAGGAAGTAAGCAAGGGTGTGAATGAAAAGAAAAAGGCATGGATGGACATGTTGGCCATGAGAGCCAACACCCAAGCAACTAATGTGGATGAAAGTGAAAGGAAAATGTCTCAGTACAAGTGCTTAAAGAAGAGAGTGAAAGAACTGATAGTACGTAAGAAGAATGAGTTAAAACAGCGGAATGAAAAGAGGTTCTCTGACAACTTCCAAAATAATATTCGGCTATTTTGGAAACTAGTCCGGTCAGCCAGAAGTAAGTCAGAGAATCATAGCATGCAAGGAATTAGAGATAAGGATGGAAAATTTTTGAGTGAAGAAAATATGGTTGTAAGAAGATGGAAGGAATACTTTGAAAATTAGGCTCACCCCCTGTCACGTAGGGTTAAATACGCTTGGTGAACCGTGGGCAGTTGCTTATTAACTCTATTTTTTTGTTTTTGTTATCTTATTGTGTGTGTGTTGTATTTGTTTATCGAAAATACAGTTATGTCTATGTCTATGTCTAAAATTTGTTTGAATGTAGCACCACGTCGACTTTGGTTGATGCGGTTAATATGGATGGCGAAGAGAATAAAAGTAAGATACATATGAATGAAATTTTCAAGGCTATGAAAGGAATGAAAAATGGAAAAGCGGCTGGGTATGATAGGATTTCGCTGGAGATGCTGAGGGCTGGTGGTGCGGTGGTGGCAAACCTGCTGTTCCTTATTTTTAATGCATGTTGGCGATACGGCCGAGTACCAAGTGATTGGTGCAAAGCCGTAATCGTTCCACTTTATAAGTGTAAGGGCTCACAGCAGGATTGCAAACATTACCGAGGAATCAGCCTTCTTAGTATCGTCGGCAAAATGTATGAAAAAGTGTTGATCGAAAGGGTAATACGTGAGACTGATGAAAAAATCTGGGATGTACAAGCTGGTTTTAGGAAAGGAATGGGATGCACCGACCAAGTCTTCTCTTTGCGCCAGGTGACGGAGAAGTTTTTGGCTAAAAACCAAAAGGTTTTCTGCGCTTTCATGGACTTAGAGAAGGCTTATGATCGGGTACCCAGGAATGAGTTGTGGACCTTGCTGCTGTCCCGGTTCAGGTTGGACAAGACCTTGGTACGGGCTTTGAAATCACTTTATGATGATTCCAGTGACTGTGTCAGGGTAAACGGGACCTACTCAGACTGGTTTGGCATCCATAGAGGTGTCAGACAGGGATGCGTAGCGTCTCCGTGGCTGTTCAATCTGTTCATGGACAGTTGTTTGGAAGATCTGAAAGGTCGTGATTGGGGTCTAGATATGGGTGGTTTAATCATCAAATGCCTTTTATATGCTGACGATCAAGTTCTTCTTGCACCGTCGGCGTATGAATTGCAGCAGATGATTAATTGTATGAATGAGTCATTGAAAAGGAAAGGAATGAAAGTGAATGCTAGTAAGACCAAAGTAATGGTAGTCGAAAATAATGAAAGGACAGTTTGTGAGTGCATGATTGACGGTGAGAAAGTTGAACAAGTGGATGAGTTTGTATATTTGGGATCTCTATTTACAAGTGATGGAAAGTTTGACAAAGATATTGAAAGAAGAGTGAGTGCGGGTAATAAGGTTAACGGTGCCCTTCGCAGTGTTATGGAGAGCCAATTCATGTCGAAAAAGGCAAGATTGGCTGTCCTTGACGCTGTACTGGCACCTACCTTAATGTACGGGAGTGAAAGTTGGGTATGGCAGAAGAAGCATAAAAGTCAATGCCGTAGAAATGCGGTCATTGCGGAGCATGAAAGGCGTGACATTGAATGACAGGATAAGGAATAGTGTGATAAGGGAAAGTTGCGGTTTGAAGGAAGACGTAGTGACCAAGATTGAAAAGGGCATGCTTCGGTGGTTTGGGCATATAGAGAGAATGGATGAAAGGCGATTGACGAAAGAGATTTATATGGGTGATGTAATGGGCCGAGTGAGTAGAGGTCGCCCCAGAAGGACATATACAGACCAGATTGGTGATGTCCTGGCCGAAGGTGGCGTGAAAAGTACTCGAAACCGAAGGTCATGTATGAAAAGATGTATGAATGTAGATGAAGCGAAAGGGGTATGTCAGGACCGTGACAAATGGAGATCTGTAGTCTCTGCCTACACCTCTGGGAGACAGGCGTGAAGTGTATGTATGTATGTATGTATGTATGAATTTACTTAAACTTTGTATAATTTTGGAATCTGGCTAAAGGTAGTTTTGTTAGGCAAGTCATGACAAATGGCGTCGTTATTTCTTATTTATAAAATTAATATTATTGTGGCATTTGTATGGTAAAATTGCTGAAATAGTGTGATTCGTATGTCCAGTACACACTAATGTTAAAAAATAATAGGTTGAAAGTGAAAGGACGCCTATTCGATCCATTTGTCATTGCACTTTCAAACTTTAATGTGACTTTACATATACTTTGATTATATTTATATTCTAGCACCAAGTTAATTTACTTGACTAATGGCCCGAGTCCACATTAACAAAAATAAATGGCAAGACTTTTCATAATTTACGCGAGAACAGTTTAGTTTAGTTTATTAGCTGTACTGACTTGCTATGCTGGCTCTGACTTCAGTTATTAGTTACATACCCCATGTGTATCAGCCTTAAACGACTGTGTGACTGCGTAATACCGAATAGCTAACAAGGTTAGTCCAGAAAACCAATTCCGCCGGAAGCGTACCGAGGCTCGCGTCACAGAGGTTGCTTGTAAGTGACACAAGTTGAGGTAAATTGGCGGCACTCCATCAGTTGCCGTCAGTCAGTGGCGTGTGCTCCACTCGTTGACAACGTGTAACAAACTCGGAACTTGGAACTGACAGGCACACGTATACAATATACTCTTGACGGTAACATTTTGTAGTTCCCTCTCTAACAAAGTAGTAAGTTTTATCCTACTTACAAGTTAGTTTAGATGGATGTCTGACATTTGTTGCTCTTTCACGATTACTTAAAAATTACTTAAAGGATTTTAGTGAAACTTTACAATAATTTGTAATCTGATTACATATATTGTATAATCCAAAGTGCCGTTGTATTGTTGAGGTGGTGGAGCAGAGATTTAAACGCAAATGTGAGATGTATTAGTGTCAACCTTAAACTGTCACACAAATATCAAAATCTTAGGCTATTTATACTCTAAAAAGTCATATGATTAACAAAGTACAATGATGAGTAGAAATTAGTAAGTAGATCGCAATGTTGACAGAATTACAAAATATGCACATTGTGCGGTTTACCCGTACATATATATCGGCTATTTATCCCGAAATTCCTTTGGTAACCGAATACTGAAACTGCGGTTAACTCCGCGGAGATGCAGTTAATAGGTACATATTATGGATTTTTTTAAATATGCGATGTACATACAAATAAATACATAGTATAAAACAATGTCGCCTGTCGAAGTCTGTCATCAGCCTGTCACCTATGTAGGTATGCTTCATGATCAGCCACATGACGTCCATTTCTGGACGAGGGCCTCCTCCAATGAGTTCCATGATCAGTTGGCGGTGAGGGGAGAAATGCCAATAATCGGCACGCTTGGCAGGCGGGTGGCGATCGCAGTGGTGTTGTGATTTAACTCACACGATTTGAGACGCGATTTGCGCTACGATGACTTGGCCTCTGGGGGCCAAGTCATCGTAGCGCAAATCGCTGTGTTACGTTAAGAACGACAGGTAAATGAAAGTAAATGATATCAGCAATGCATATCGTTTACCGCTACGATGCCAGAGCGATGCAACTACCAGAGTGTAGCAGACTTAAGCCCCTGGAGAGTTCCCTTGGTCGCCTCTTACGACCCCCAAGACGAGAAATATTGGGCTGGGGTAGTGACACATGTATTCTACTCGCCGTCACCACACGGCTACACCGCGCTTGCTTCGCTATGTATGCTTATATCTTTGAAACTACGCAACGGATTTAGATTCGGTTTTCTTTAATAGATAGAGTGATAACAGGTTTAAATGTATAACTAGCTGCCCGGCAAACGTTGTTTTGGCAATATATATTATTCCTGTTTCAGTGGGAATCTGTCGCTTTGTATGGCTAAACTACATGACGAATTTCAAATCTCTAACTTCTCCGGTTTTCGACGAGACTTTTCATATAAACGGTTTTTACCGATAAACCCCGTTTCCGTGGGGATTTCGGGAATTATTTTCCTAGTGCATCCCTGCGGTACCCAAACCAAGCCCCTGACAAATTTCAAGTTCCTACGTTTAGCCGTTTGGGCTGTGCGTTGATCAACAGATCTTTAATCCCTAATGGGGTAGGGCTTTCGGAGACAAATTATAGGAGTGTCAGTGACATGTGGAACACCCACCAATAATTCCTTTTGAAAGGATGATCGGGGTATCCTAAGATGTCATTTTACTCTGTATATGGGAAGAAATACATCTGTTAGCATTATTTATATGTATCCAGCACGGCAGAGTGCAATGTTTTTATAAATGAAGAAATAATAGTAGGCAGGCACACCTATATTACCTCTATATAAACAGTTATTTTATTGATTCGAGAGAATTACTTTCACATAATTAATTTATTTTACCGGCGCAAATATAATCAAAGAAAAGCTCGCGCTTCCCTTTGTTATACCCGGTGAAAATATTGAATTATAATATCCGTGCATTTGGTTAAACATTGCGTGTAAATAGACCTCGAGCAATGTTAAAAATCTACTATTACATCAGTTTTTTTTTCATTGTCGTCAAAGTAAAAGTTGTTCATTTTGACGTGCACAAAAGACGTACGAATACACAAATGCTGTTCAATGACGTCATATTCTATAGAGATCAAATGGAACATAACTAGCCCAACAATGTTTCTAAGACCATTGCCCGGGATCCATTTCCCCACAGTATAGAACTACACAGGTAATGTAGCAAACTCCGCCTGAGTAACGCTTCACTTGGTACTACAAGCCGATCTCTATTCAAGATAGGTCTTCAGGATATATCAGCCTTTCTACTTAACCCTAGCAGTAACTCGATCTACTGCCAATATAGCATTTATGTTCCATCAATCCTTACTGTCTAAAATGTATTTACAACATTAATTGATTTTTGCCTTGAATTATCACCAGATTTCGAAACAGATTTTAAACACACATAGCTCGCTTAGCAAATGCCTTTGCCTAACTCACTTTGGGATTAAAAGGCGTGAAATGTACTTCTTTTCTTTCTTTCCTTTCTAAAACGCGAGTTAAGTAAGACAGGATATATAACAAATACGCGCTCTGATTGGCTGATATGTCATGCTTAGTGCGACTTCGCTTGTTTCAACAAATAGCAGCGCGCAAGACATATACTTGTCATTTGTTTTTGGAGCGCTTTGCTAGGGGATCTTGCCTGGCCTGATGCACCTGCTGTGTAAGATGTGATGTTATGATTGATGATCTAATATTATTCTTTATCCATTGCATTATGAACGGTGTAACCATATCACTAAGGTATTATACTGCGCGTAAATTGACCCTGAGTAATAAATAGTCTGCTATGGAAACGTTGTTGGGCTCTTTTCCGAATGATGTGGACACACCCAACATTTACTTTAGACAAACAATCTATTTCATCGTTTGTTCCGCGTACTTGCCTTAGCTTGTACACCAGTTAATACTTCACAAACCGGAATATTAATTAAATTCCCTCAAAACTGTATTATTTAACTTTCAAAGCAAACCTTTACGGGAAACGATGCGATGCAGTCGAGTCGTTTACGTGCCAAGGATTTGCGTCGGCAAATTGAGTTGTAAGCTGGGGGCCTACTCAGCGAAACGCCGCCTCAGTAAATAAAGCTCCAAGATATTTCATTTTGAATGATATACCGCGGCATGCCGATATTTCTTGAGCTCTAATTCGAGCCAGTTTCAAAAGGAACTAGCTCAGGTTATAGAAACATCCGTATATGTAGGTATGTCTGTTGACACTCGTTCCCTTCACACCCCTATTGTTCTTTGTGCGGGACGTACCTCCGTTGATTTTATCTTGGCGTGGAGCTGTGATTCTCAGTTTCCTTGTACTGCCGAGGACTGGCTAAGTCACGCGGTACATTCAAAACTGGACCTTACTTAGGAAGAAATAACACATAAAGTCAAAGCACGAACAGAAAGTGTATATCACAATTTGTCCAACAGTGGAACCAAAAACACCATTTCATACAAACTTTCATAATATTCATGTAACTCACGATAAGGTATATAATTCTGCTATTCAATATAATTGTGCTTAGCTATCTTTGTATATTTAAAATAAATTTCTAAAGGAATACATCAGACAGGCAAAATTAACGAAGTAAGTAATTCCAGAAATTCTGCGATTTCCAGGTACGAAATTCGTTGTGAAATAACTGAATAACGAATTAATTGAGACGTGAATGTGCATACCTCGTGTTAAATGCACATTTTGTACTGCACGTTTTAATGAAAGTAACTGAAAAAAGAAAACATACACTGTAAAGGATTATTTTTTTAAGTGATTGGTCTTTTTATCGTGAAATGGTAACGTTTATTTCGCTTTATATCGTTTCGAAGAACAATATTCAGTTAAAACAGTTGAGATATTATTTTAGATATTAGCTGACCTGGCAAATGTTGTTTTTCCAATATACGCTATAAACAGTGTTTGTCTGCTATAGTATGCATGTATTATAAAGATAAAACATCCTCAAGAATCACTCTATTTACTAAAGTTAACCGCAAAAAAGTCCATTACATAGTTTTAAAGACTTATGTACTCGTATATTAGGGAAAGACAGCAGGAGACCACTTTGTTTTGTACTATGTATTAATATGTACGTGTGTATCATACATATAAACCATTCTGAAGAATCACTCCATCTACTAAAGAAAACCTGATCAAAATCCGTTACATACTTTAAAGTTTTAAGCATATTACGGAAAGAGGAAATGAAGAGGTATTTTTTAAATTGTTTTTGATATAGGGTTCTTTGGGAAAAGTTGTTTGGTATCATGGACAGAGTGACTTTTTCAAGTTTCACCTATGTTTTCTTAATTAAAAAAAAATACACTTCACGAGTTTTAATCCCAAAGCGGGGTAGGCAGAGGCACTTGCTAAAGCAAATGCTCACGATTCACAAAGCGTATTTAACCCAACGTGACATGGGGCGGGCCCATCGCCGTTATAGGGTTCACACACCTTGTGGTGTGCGGGTTTCATCACGATGTTGTCCTTCACCGTACGAGCGTTGCGTTGCGTACATAGGCTCTGAAAAAGAGTACCATTGGTACACGTCCAGTAGCCGG
>SJJU01028560.1:0-10872 GCA_012932125.1 Conopomorpha cramerella | reverse complement strand
CAAAGAATCTGCTCTACCACCCTAAGGTTGAAACTCGTATGAATGTCATTAAACATTAAGGTTCATTGTTCACTTGTCACAATATACCAACTCTACCTTATTGATGTTTTAGTGACACAGGAAGTGTCATTGAAACTGATAGACCATTTTCTTGGCCGACCGTACGAAGCAAATTTTGACAGGTCGATTGACATGCGTAGCCTGGACTGATAGTGTTGTACAATATTGGAAAGATTCGATTTATTTTAGAATCGTTTAATGAGTGATGTTTTGATACCATCAATTATAGTCGTCATAAATATTTTATGAGCAACAGAATGCATTTAAGGTTTCGACAAGATGAAGACACGTCCAGTAGGACGTGTACCAATGGGACTCTTTTTCAGAGCCTATGTACGCAACGCAACGCTCTTACGGTGAAGGACAACATCGTGATGAAACCCGCACACCACAAGGTGTGTGAACCCTGTAACGGCGATCGGCTCACCCCCTGTCACGTTGGGTACAAATACGCTCGGTGAACCGTGGGCATTTGCTGTAGCAAGTGTCTCTGCCTACCCCGCTTTGGGATTAAAAGGCGTGAAGTGTATTTATTTTTTTTTTACTTAGTAGTATGCCTTGGCCATTTGAAAAGATGCCAGTTTCTTCCCGGTTCTTCTGGCCAGTAAAAGAAATTAAGTCGAACCGGGGGACGTTTACTTGTTTTAAAAGTCATAAATGACGTTCATCAAGCTTTATGTTATGCTACTGTATATCTGTATGTTATAGCACTTATAACGATAAAATAAAAATGTTGACTTTGACTTTTTGTAATAAAAAGTGTGAAAAAACTATTCGCTATAATATTAGGTATTTCAAATCTAAATAAAAAAAAACCATACGATGTATGTACTCTTGTAACCTTTCTAACTATTCGAGTTTGCGGGTTCGAGTCCGGCTACTGGACGTGTACCAATCGGACTCTTTTTCAGGTGAAGGACAACATCGTGATGAAACCCGCACAGCGCAAGGTGTGTAAACTCTATAACAGCGATGGGCTCACCCCGGTGAACCGGGGGAATTTGCTTAGCAAGTGCCTCTGCCTACCCCGCTTTGGGATTAAAAGGCGTGAAGTGTATTTTTTTCGAACTATTGACATAAATTTGCGGTTTGAAGGAAGACGTAGTGACCAAGATTGAAAAGGGCATGCTTCGGTGGTTTGGGCATATGGAGAGAATGGATGAAAGTCAATTGACGAAAGAGATTTATATGGGTGATGTAATGGGCCGGGTGAGTAGAGGTCGCTCCCTAAGGACATACATTGACCTGATTGGGGATGTCCTGGCGGAAGGTGGCTTGAAAAGTACTCGAAACCGGAGGTCATGTATGAAAAGATGTATGAATGTAGTTAAAGCGAAAGGGGTATGTCACGACCGTGACAAATGGAGATCTGCAGTCTCTGCCTACCCCTCTGGGAGACAGGCGTGAAGTGTATGTATGTATGTACTATTGACATAGTTTCCGTGATAATTATAGGTTTAGTTAGAGTCGCGTGACATGTCACAGATAAAGCACAAATGCACTTTATTTTCACAACCTATCTAGGTATTAGCAAATAGAATGGTTTGTAGGTCACTGGTTTTAACAATTAACGAAGTTAAGCATAGCTGAGCGCGGACACCTATTGGAATTATATAGATCTAGCTTTCCCCCGCGGCTTTGCCCGCGTGGACTTCAGTTATATTGCGGTATAAAGGAATATTTCTGTTTTCCCTCGGGAATATCAATTATTTCCGGAATAAATACCCTATTATTTAAACCGGACTTCTAACTACCTCTATACGTCTGCAAAATTTCAAAGCAATCGGTTCAGTAGTTACGGCGTGAAAGCGGAACAAACAAACAAACTCGCTTTCTCATTTATAATATTAGTAAGACTAGTGGACCCGACAAACTTTGTTCTGTCTTAACTATTCATATGAATTTAAAATATGTATAGCCCCTGAATTCATTCATAATTTATTCAAAATGTGGTGATAAGTGATTGATACAGGCATGGGGAATTAGGTAGGTGACCAATCCAGAAGATTAGATTTGATTTAAATAAATTAGATTTTATTTTAGAACTAAAAATGTTCTTGATCCCTAGACACTTTTTATGTGTGTATGTAGTGAATATGAAGCAGCGCCTTTTTTTAAAGACAAGCACTACTTGACGTAGATTTTTTGCTCATCGTATTTATTCAGGCGTTATGCCTAGTACTATTCTTATCATGGCTGATTTCCGCAGTGTCTCGGTTTTTCCCGTGGGAATATCGGGTATTTCTTAATCCAGGTTATAAATTTACCTCTTCACTAAATATCGTCAGCCAATGCCCGATATTTTATTACTTTGATACAATAATAATGGTAGTTAAATAAAAGTATTTGTATACAGGGTGGGGCCCACAATACGGGCCGAGGACTTAAAGCAAGATACTTTTGGCTATTTAACATCATTCTAAAGTGGTCCTAATAGTACAAACTTTGTGGTTTTGTAATAAACTGGGTGTTAAGTTAGTAACTATCATCAACTAGCAAACCCGGCGAACTCCGTTTCGCCACCAGATGGGTTCGTTTCGTTTACCCGCTTTTCTGTTGAATTTTTTCTTGAATTTTCTTTGCTATAAACCTCACGGAGCCCGAGACCTTTCCAACGAATGCAAAATCGTGGGAATCGGTTCGTGCGTTCTGGAGTTATAGCGTCAGGGAGGAAAACCCGACTTATTTTTATATAGTAGATATGAACTAATCATAATACACTATCATCGCCAGTTATCGCTTAGGAGTCGTTATGTGTCGTGGTACGGGGGCATAACAACATACGCTATGTTGGATGTCAGAAAAGTTTTTGGCAGTAACTGTCAGTGAAGTGAGCAGTTACTAAATGCTTGCTGTCCATTGCTGGTAGGATTAATTTAGTTAGGGATGATGCATTTTTTAAGTAATCATTTTGAAAACTTTTGACCACTTCTACGTGATTGCTGATAATCTTAAATGCTTATGTTTGGATTTTCGGCCCGTGTTGTGGGCCCCACCTGTATAAGTGGTCCGATTTGTTTGCGATTTTTATCCATAACTAATTGTCAGGGCAAATATTTATTTTGCCTTATTAACATTTGTACCTCGTGTAGAAGAAATACACCTTTTAAACCTTCCCTGGACTTCCACGAATAATTCAAGACTAAAAATTGCCAAATCGGTCTAACCGTTCTCGAATTTTGGCGAGACTAACGAACATCAATTCATTTTCTTATTTATTTATTTCAATATTTGGGTACTTGCTCAGCTAGTGCCTCTGCCTATCCCGCTATAGGATTAAAGGGCGTGAAGAGCATTTTTTTATTTTAATAATACACACTTCACGCCTTTTAATCCCAAAGCGGGGTAGGCAGAGGCACTTGCTTAATAAGCAAACGGTTCACCAAGCGTATTTAACCCAACGTGACAGAGGGTGAGCCCATCGCCGTTATAGGGTTCACACACCTTGTGGTGTGCGGGTTTCATCACGATGTTTCCTTCACCGTACGAGCGTTGCGTTGCGTACATAGGCTCTGAAAAAGAGTCCCATTGGTACACGTCCAGTAGCCGGACTCGAACCCGCGACCACCCGGTTACAAGTCAAGTATCCGACCAACTGGACCACAGACGCTCAATTTTAATAAGTTATATATATATTTTGGTGAACCGTGGGCATTTGCTTATTAAGCAAGTGCCTCTGCCTACCCCGCTTTGGGATTTAAAGGCGTGAATGGTATTTATTTTTATTTTTTCCAGAAAACAGAAACGTAATGCAACGTGGTTTAAACTCAGTATAGTAGCTGTGCAGCTATGCTATATTCATATTGTTTGCCTTGGGCCATGAACCTTGACAAAAAGGTGTAATTATTGTCAATATCGTGACACCTAGTACTTTAAATGTCAAATTAAAATAGTCAAATTAACTACACAATAACACGGCATGCATTTTCAGAATAATGGTGTTACAGTTTTATACCTACTGTATGTTTGATTTCTTGGAATAGCGAAAGCGAAATACTTGAATTATTTATTAAATATTATATTCGAGTCGATTAACGAAAGAGATTTATTTGTATGGGCCGGGTGTAATGAGCCGGGTGAGTTGAGGTCGCCCCAGAAGGACATACATTGACCAGATTGGTGATGTCATGGCCGAAGGTGGCGTGAAAGGTACTCGAAACCGGAGGTCAATTATGAAAAGATGTATGAATGTAGATGAAGCGAAAGGACATCCAAAACATGAAGACAAAGGATCCTGACATACCGTCAGGATCGTGACAAATGGAGATCTGTAGTCTCTGCCTACCCCTCTGGGAGACAGGCGTGAAGTGTATGTATGAATATCACACTTTTTCAATTATGCCAATGGCATCCAGTTTGTTCATTTAATAATTAATAACTTTTAATAAACATTTTAAATTGACATTTTTATTTTTTCATTAGACCCCCAAAATGTATAACCTTTTTTTTACGTGGGGGAATCCTCATGGACACCCCGCCGGAATGGGGACAGCGAACGGGGTAATGTCGGACTCTTACTGACTAAACCCCCACGATGTGTACCCGAAGGAATTGCGCCAGGACCCGCCCAAGCGATCGGTCAGTTGGACTCCAGCTCGGGGCAGACGGTGGTGTGTCTGCCCCAGCGACCTCCTTCACCGGCGGCAGTTACCAGGCCATAGGGTCACCGCCGCCCTTCCCGTGGCCGTCCAAGCAGGTGCCGGGGACCCCACTCCGACACCCACGACCCCAAGGACCCCTTTTAGGACGCCTTATACGCCAGGCAGGGGATACCTTAGTCCTATTCTTTTCTATACGCCCGGAACTACAGGGCTGGCGACGGGACGGCCACAACCCAACCACCCCGCCGGCATCGGACCCCTGATCTCGTGGGGTCCGACATCTTCCTCCCTTCCGGCCGCAGAGGATAGGAAGCGCAGCGCACCGCAATACTGACACTCCTCTTCCCCTGCGGCCCCTCCACGCCGCCATCTAGCGGTGACGGCCCCGCAAGGGCGCGGAGGATATGGACAGCGGCGTTCGGAATACCGACTGTCCTCTCCCTCCGCGGTCTTCATGTGCGTTGCGTTCCGTACATAGGCTCTGAAAAAGAGGTCCGTTGATACACGTCCTGCAGCCAGTCTTGAAGCCGCAACCTCCTGATTGCAATTCCAGTAACCGACCACTGGATCACGAATTACTCTTAAAAATAATACAGTCGAATTGAGAACCTCCTTCTAATTTGATGTCGGTTAAAAATGATAAAGAGCGGGTAACGCAGAAGGGCACACCTACCCCCTAACCAATAAACGCATTGTCACTTATACATCGGTTATTACAGGTTTACTTGAACTGGTTATTCCGTATATATACAACTGATAAGTTAAGTTGAACTTTGTGCATCTTGGAAATAGTAATTCCGCCATTATTAGTCGGCGATGGGCTCACCCCCTATCACGTTGGGTTAAATACGCTTGATGAACCGTGGGCATTTGCTTATTAAGGAAGTGCCCCTGCCTACTCTGCTTTGGGATTAAAAGGCGTGAAGTGTATTTTTATTTTTATTATTAGTAAAACCCGTAGTAAGTAAAAGATTTAGGGCTAAGGACTTCACGAGGTTGCTTTTTACTATTTGCCCATCTAAACCCCAATTTAAGGCCACAATTGACCCCGGAAGTTCCACATATATCCCTAGAAATCCATCTGTTTACGTATATAGAGTTTAGGTAGATAGATACAATCTGTTCGTAGACATTTGCCTGACTGCACCTCGCCGACAAAACAAAAAAAAACCATTTTGGTGAGATCCCAAATTTCCTACATTTTGTATTAAATTGTACTACAAAATTTCATATTAAATGTCATTAACAAAATGTATTATCATCAAAAAAAAATAATTCATATTGTAATATGCTTTTGATAGTAATATATTTATCAATGTTATCATAAATACATTGGGGCTTTCATAGTCCTTATGTCTCTAGGAAGTTTATTATGCCAAAGACGCTTTTACTAACTAGAGCTGAGTCGTGTTGATCACACATTATTGTGCCTTTAGTACGTTCTCTACATGACCTGGTAATAAGATGAATATTGATGGTTCTCCGCCGGCTTTATCCAGACACTTATGCACACGACTGTACCTGAATAAAATTACATTGCACCGGTACAGTCAGTGACAAATGGAACTAACGTAAACAATATATACGTCATCGACGCTCCTTCATAGATTGTGCCGCACGTAGATTTCAGTTCGGCTCCGTGCACTGAGCCAGCTGAACTATGGAAATGCAAGTCATGACGGCTCATTGTGAATTAAAAAAATACTGGTGCCCAATGTCTGTCAGGTGCTCTGTGATTGGTCGAAACGGGATGCTGCGCGGATCGATACGCCCGCGTTCCCCGCACTCACCCCGCCTCCCTGCTTTTCCCAGGGAAAATGCTCTCGGAACTTCTGTGCGGGTAACGCAACGCTCCAGCCGTGCGACCGATTAATTTTCATGTAATAAACATTAGTTTTTTTTTTAATAATTAGAACGTTTAGTCTGTGTCTTTCCGTGGCTGGTCGGCTCGGGATATGGTGGTTTTTTAAGGTGAGTGCTGTTTTTTTTTTTAAATTTGTGTGATACGAATGGCACAGGTATTTGACCGTTGACACGCCTTTTTCGTCGAAGGTTTTACAGGTGGCC
The DNA here is from genome assembly GCA_012932125.1 of Conopomorpha cramerella. Lineage (NCBI taxonomy): Eukaryota > Metazoa > Arthropoda > Insecta > Lepidoptera > Gracillariidae > Conopomorpha > Conopomorpha cramerella. The sequence goes on along the minus strand of SJJU01028560.1, from coordinate 4,144 downwards.
AGTTATTTATAGTTTTTTTTTTAAAAGAAAATAATATTCTTGTGAAAATTACAATGAGGTTCGAAAACTATTTTTAAATTTTACCGGTATTCGAGAAAATTCGACCTTCGATCGGAATTTACCTGAAAGATACCAGTGCTTTGAAGTACTTGCTGATCTATTTATAACTTCGTTACTATGCGCAATGTGTTTTTCATTAAAAAAAAAATGATCTCAAAGATCATCCTATCAAGTAAAGAAAAAACATGTGGTTTTAAAACAAAAAGCCTTAAAAAAAAATAGACATATCCATCGGCGGTGCAGATGTAACCGCTTGTCGGTTCGTATTTTTCGGTTGTTATTTTATGTAGTACTTCTATATATATAAAAATGAATTGATGTTCGTTAGTCTCGCTAAAACTTGAGAACGACTGGACCGATTTGGCTATTTTTGGTCTTGAATCACACGTGGAAGTTCAGGGAAGGTTTAAAATGATTCTTCCAATACACGGGGTACAAAAGCGACTTCCTATGGCAAAGCAAATGTTTGCCAAGACACCTAGTTATATTATATTTATATACGTATCTAATAAATTTCAAATAGGTAGCTATATGTACAGTTCTCGTGCTGGTTTTCGTTACTCCATAGAAAATCGAATGGATCCCTTTTTATTAAAAATGAAATTAATTAAAAACGGGTAGTTCTAAAAATCGGCTAACACATATCTTCCATAGCGTTCTCGATTCGTAACTATGTACGTACCTATATAAGATTTTAGACTACCTATATAAGATAGACTTATCACCACATTTATTCAAAATGTGGTGATAAGTCATTGATACAGGCGTTGGGAAATAGGTGGGAGACCAATCCAGAAAAGATTAGATTTGATTTAAATAAATTAGATTTTTTTAGAGCTAAAAATGTTTTTGATCCCTAGACACTTTTGATGTGTGTAGAAAGGAACTATTTTTTTTTATTAGCCTACTGAATCTCACTGCAGCGCAAAGGCCTCTCTTCCTTTTCTCCACTTACTATGATTTCGAACCGTCATGCACCAGGCGTCATCCTCAATTTTTACAACGGCGTAAATGATTCTGTCCAAGTGCCCACTTTGGGTTTATATACGAGCAGCAAATTGCTCAGTGGCGTGCACACCATATAGGCAAAAAGACCCTACCTACCTTAGTATTTTGGCTTCCCGACCTAATAATAGAGTTACTGCTAGATCTTTTTTTGTTGTACTCACGACATAGGCTAACGAAGGTCCTGTGTTTGTGACCTGTGTAGATAGTAGACCTATTTTTCCTAAAGACAAGTTACCTATACATAGGTAATCAATCCTTGGGGATCACTGCCTACCTTGTCGTAAAAGCCAGTGCACGCCACTGTTATCTTTCGACGAGCTTTCCAATAAATGTAGGTACATATGAATAGCGTTGTTAGGCGTCGGGCTTAACTTAAATAGCCTATCTAGGCTACCTAGGCTGATTCCGTGTTCGGCTAAAGTAAACGGTGTCCGGCTTTATCATTTGCCAACCATTACACCGACCAACTGCAAAACCTTAAGTTTCCTGAGCACTAACAAAGGAATGAGATAAAATCCTCAATAATGTGGTCCGGCCTTTTTAGTTAAATGTCCGGTCAAACTGGCTGGTCTGTCCGGCTATTAGGTCTGGCGATCTGGCAACCCTCCTTGCACAGATATACAGAGATAAACAATATTTTGGTATGCCCAGATTAGTTATCTACTGTGTAACGAAATATCATCATCATCATCATCAGCCCAAACTTGTACATAGGCCTCTCCAATTGCACGCCACTGTGATCTGTTTTCGGCTTCTCGCATCCAGCTTCTGCCAGCCATCTTGCGTTTATAATCAGTCCACCTTGCCTGAGGGCGTCCTACACTCCGTTTGCCGAGACGCGGTCTCCATGAGAGAACTCGTTTACCCCAACGGTCATCGGTTCTACGGCTAATATGGCCGGCCCACTGCCACTTCAACTTGCTAAAACGATGAGCTATGTCGATGACTTTGGTTCTCTGTCGGATCACTTCATTTCTGATTCGATCCTTCAGAAAAACGCCGAGCATAGCCCTCTTTCCATGAGGCACCGCTGTGCGACTTTGAGCTTGTGGGCCAGCCTGCCGTTTAGTCTCCACGGGCTCAGCCCGTATGTCATTACAGTAGACACATCTATTAAGAAATAATAATATATATTCCCCTTACTATTTATTAATTATTAGCTTATCTCTGAAACGTGTTTTGTCATATTACATTATACTATCTTCGATAGTATCATATGGTGTAATACTATGGGGAAATAGTTCTGAATCACCGTCAGTGCTCGTAATGCAAAAAAAGTTAGTTAGGACTATGGTCAATATCAAACAAACAGACAGTTGCAAGCCGTTTTTTCAAAAACATAAAATACTTACTCTTCCGTCTATCTATATATTAGAACTCTGTAAATTTCAAATGTCAAAGATATGCCATCTAATTACAACACACGAAAAAGAAACCAATTGGTAATGCCTACCTCAAATCTCATAATACACTCCACTAGTCCTCTAAAAATGGCAATAAAAATGTATAATAATTTACCTGAGAATCTAAGAAATATAGAAAATAATAAATCTTTCATACTTAAAGTAAAAAACATTCTATTAATTAAAAGTTACTACAATGTCAATGAATACCTACTAGATACAAAATTTGAATAAAGTAAATGTTCTAGTCAGATTACACAACTAGATAGATACCAATAGAAGCAAGTCTGTGTTATATAAGTATAAAATACAAATAAATTATTATTATTACTAAGATCTCTTGTTAATGGTAAGTTGTTAAGTTTCAGATATTAATATGTTAGAAAGAAATAGTTAAGTAAATATTATAATTATAAAGTAAACACACCTATGTTAATACACACATATAGGTCCCTATACTTACACTACACTTAAGTGGTAGGTACCTACACCATATATTCATATACACACTCACACATACATAAATACACACACACACACATGCATGCATGCATACATACATATACACACACACACACACACACACACTCACCACTACTTAAGATTAGATTATAAGTCTTACTATAAAAATTGCTGTGTCCTACAGGATCTGCAATGCTTGTACAATCCATATATGTAACACCTTTTATACCTACCATTGTGGAACGCAATAAACTTATTGAGTATTGAGAAAAAGCTCCGTTTTTGAAGTCTTGTTAAAAATACCAGTGCTAGACTGACATTAATGTTTACTAAACACGCATCTCTTATGAATGCAGTTTTGATCTCGAGCATTCCTTAGCCCTCGTGCCGTGGCGACGTCGCTCTTGTAAACAAAAACGGAGAAATGTTGAACAATCTTCTTTAATTGGCGAGACATTGTTTACAGATTAACTGATAACATTGCTAGCAAGATTACATGACTTGGAATATTACTGAAAAACATTTAATCGTCATCATCATCAGCTCATTATTGTCCACTGCTGGACATAGGTCTCTCCAATTGCACGCCACTGTGATATGTTTTCGGCTTCTCGCATCCAACTTCTGCCAGCCATCTTGCGTATATCGTCATTCCACTGAATTCGTCCAACATGTAAAAGTAATGGAAAATATTAGGTAACTATTATTTGTAATTGGGAATGTTTATTATTGAAACAGTTTTGTAATTTAGTACTGAGACCTATCCTAAGCATTATTTTTAACATTCAGCATTTATTGCCACAAGGTTTGACTAAGTAACGGACCAAGTACCTAATTATTATATCTATACATATAAAAATGAATTGATGTTCGTTAGTCTCGCTAAAACACGAAAACGACTTGACCGATTTGACTAATTTTAGTCTTGAATTATTCGTGGAAGTCCAGATAAGGTTTAAAATGTGTATTTCATCCAATACACGGGGTACAAAGGCGACTTCCTATGGCAAAACTAATGTTTGCCGGGAGAGCTAGTAAGCTAATATTATTTGCAATTATGTACCTACAAAATCTAAAAGACACGATTATTCCTTAATTTAGGTAATTTTCCTCCGAAACCGTTTTTATAACGTTTAAATGTAATTTTTATGTATATTGCGTGATTTTCATTTGATGCTTATCATTAATTCCGTTCCGTCTCCGCAAGTGGT
>SJJU01028556.1:0-10191 GCA_012932125.1 Conopomorpha cramerella | reverse complement strand
CCGGACTCGAACCCGCGACCTCCCGGTTACAAGTCAAGTATCCGACCAACTGGACTACAGACACTCTTAGACTAGTATCCTGAAAAATATTGTACATAAATGAACAATGTATTACGAATCTATTTTGTATCAGGATTAACAAGTTTGCTCTATTTCGTATCTCCTCGCTTCCCGCCCAAAACTGCGTTTCAACTTTCAACAGAAATCAGCTCATTCATTCCTTCCTCCCAACTTAAACAATTCATTCCGTCCGTTCATTCACATTTCACTTTTGCCTGTTTGATTGTCTGTTCAAGACGCGTGGTGGACGCGTGCGTCGAACTGAAGATCTTGGTAAGCTGTAATGTTTGTTTATTATTGTAATTTCTTTCGTATTATGTATGGAAGTAGTTATATTGCGTACTACAGACTTGCGTGTGCAATGTTATTTCAATTCAAAGGTCATGCAAAGGCCTAGTGTTTAGAAAATTTCTGCAGAGTTTGCAATAATTTCAAACTTCAGTATTTTAAGTTTCTACTTGATTATTTTACAAGAACTGTGAGGTGTATTTATGGTATCGTTAGTGTAATCTACGTTTAAAATGTTGTAAAATCATTGTTTTATAAAAATACATCAGGCACAATACCTCCTTATCACAAGGGCGCTATTCGTCCGCCATTTCCGTTTAGAGTATTGTTTGTTTGCTTAGCTGATGTGATGTTGTATGATAATAAATGCGGTAACAACTAGGTATATACTTTTATGATAAACATTTACTATATCATTTTGCCGGCTTTAAATATCAATAAAAACATTGATCTTACCTTTTACAACGACCTACATTGGGTCATATAATAGGCAAGTACTATGTACCTAGGTACCTACCTACGTACCTAGATCGGAGATGCAACCATTTTAGTGTGTAAATACAATATGGATGCCGCTCGATAACCCCCTATCTACCTGCGCAAAATGCAGATCGCAGTTTCGAAGTGCGTAGGTAGCAATTTAGTGCATTTTTACCTAGATGCCTAGGCAGGTACTTACCTGGGTGTCTAGCATGCGGTAGGTACTGATCTTGTCTTTCTACCCTTAAATACAAATAATGTGCAGTGTCTATAAGTGTTGAGCATTTCACAATTAAATTATTTTCGGGAAGTGCACTCATTTCACAGGAGGTAGGTAATGTACCTGTATTAAGACTTCCTAACAAACCTGTACTTTAATGTAGGTACCTGTTTCTATATGTTGTGTGCTTATTTACAGTTCACACTATTCATTAAATGGAAAAAAATATTAAACTTATATGTCATTCAATAGAATACCTAACTTATTACATTCATTTCATAGATATTTTCAAGGACAAAAGCCATCCATATGGTGCAGTTATACTCAGTGCATTTAATATGTTCCCAATGTTTCACTAAGTAATTACTTACTGCTAGGTACTTCTGGTTCTAGCTTTTGTGCTTTCCCATTTCTCAACTGTCAGGTATTACTATGTCTTGATGAATGTGAACTTGTGAGGTGATTATTGTACCAACATTAAATTACTTTATCAATGTTTTAACTTACTTCCATATTTAACACAGTGCAAACTGATGCTTTTCAGGACAGTTATTTTGCACCTGTTTATTATGTTGATTATTTATTTATTTAAAAAAATTATAAACTTTATATTTTGTTCCGGATAATAGTTAATTTATAACCCTCATATTCATTAAGTTAGAGCATTGTTAGTAAAGGTGTCATAACCTGGTCAAATGTATGCAAAATGTGGATAAACCTATCTATGTTGATATGTCAACTAGTTAGTCAACATTTGAACTTTTTATTTTACTTTTACTGTTTTTTCCATGATTACAATGGTCACATGGCCGTATATTCAGACTGTGTTCTAAACTAATATTGTGTATATAAGTCTCTCTGTATTACTTTGTCTCAGCCATTACTTGATTACACATCTATGTTTAAGGGGAGTATCATACTTCAGTTTTAAGTTAAGCAGGTGTAACAAAATTAAGCAATATGTCCCATAAGCTAACTTTATGTAGTATGAAAATTAGTAATGCGCTTAAGTTAAATTGGGTGACAATATTTGAAAATTGGTGCTTTGATAAAATCAATTTGCATAATTTATCCTTGGCATTTTGCAATGTACATAAGTCGAGTTTGTGCTGTTTGCGAATTGAAATGGTATGATTATGTGGTCATAAGTGAACTAAATGAAATAATAGCTGATAACCTACAAACTTATTTATGTATGTATTTACCTGACCTGACAAATCTTGTTTTGTCAATACCGAGTGTAAATGGACCCCGAGCAATGGTCTTAGAAATGTTGGGCTCATCAACATGAACCATTTTTACTATCAACAATGTATGGAAATTAAACTTTTTTTTTTCATCTTAGTAGAATGGACTTTTTTATATACACACATCAAGGGATCAAGTACATTTTAGAAGATTGCAATCAAGAATATATTTTAGAAAAACTGAATTCATTCATAATTTATTCAAAATGTGGTGATAAGTCATTTATACAGGCATGGGGAATTAGTTAGGAGACCAATGCAGAAGATTGGATTTGATTTAAATAAATTAGATTTATTTTTAGAACTAAAAATGTTCTTGGTCCGTAGACACTTTTGATGTGTGTAGTTCTATATTTGGTGCTGGTTTTTTGCGTCAATTTGTTTCGAAGCTAGTCGTGATTTTTTTTACACAAATTGGCCTGTTTCTACAGTTTTTTTCACCAATGATGAATCGGTGACGTCTATCAAATTTTCGCATGTAGTGATGGATCTACGAGAATAAAATCGATATTCGGAAGTAATCTATTTTTTATTTCATAGGAACGTAAATAGATTTTAGAGTTTCAAGAGGAAGGTTTTATATTTTACTAGTCGGAAGTCTCATTTTCACACACACGCGAAGATTTTGTTCTCATGGGAATTTCGTGATAAAAGGTGTTATGTTCTAATCGAGAAATAGGCTGTTTGGGCGTGAGAGCAGCAAATATCTATCTATCCATTCACAAAAATTCGTATAACATGAGTATAACCAGAAATAGCTCATAGATAGCATTATTTATCAAACCTTTCCTACAAGATTGAGGACTGCCGGTAGAGCGGAGGGTAGTAAATCATGAGACGTCAGCTACTTAATAAATTAATAATAAAAATCGGTATTGACAAAATACTTTATTCTGAATCACTAATATTAGCAGAAGTGCTATCATCCTGCGCATTAATGATTAAATTCTTCGTCCTGCAGGTAGGTGGTCAATTTTCACTTCTCGTTCCAAGTCCGTCAAAATAAGCAATTTTGTTTTGGTTACAACATTAGCCCAGTCTGTAGGAGACACATTTGCACAGGCCTCCTCAAGCAATGTCAACATCTTGTTGGCAGTGAACGGGGGTGCTGTATTATTTCGTGCTGCATATTCTGAAACAATACACAAAATATACCTATGTTAGAAGTGCCCCGGAGCGAGTAACCCTGACTCGGGTCTGAAAATTATTAGTATACCTAATAATGATTATGTAATAATTCACAATAGATAAATTTACTTTTGCTGTTTGCTATTAATGATTCTTTAAGGTAGTATGTAATTACATATTATTAAGTAAAGTATACAATAAAAAATAAAACAAATTGTAACAAAAGTACACACTGACTACCGTTGATTCAAATTAAGATACTTGACTCTAGGGGAGAAGAATCAGCTAGACACTCCCTGACACCTTACTATAAGCCATGAAAATCTTAAAAATAAGTCATACGTATTTGGTTGATACCCATACTATCTTCAAAAACTTAAAAAAAGTATAATAGGCATTTATACCTAACATTACAATTTTTTTTTTCTAAATAGGTTAAGGGGTAAAGAGATTACAAAGTGCATTTCTTAATTACCAATCTTCAATTTTCGCCCAAATTAATTCTATGGCGTTGGCATGGTGGTAGCCAGATTACTTGGTGTGCTCTCTCTTTGGCCATTTCATCCAGTTCGTAATGCTTATTTATTTTCACCAGATGTCGCAATTCAACTTTGATGACCGCTTCAATTCCATTATTTTGCAACCATTCCACATGTGTTACACTTTGGGTCGTTTGATGTGGGTGCTTTGTTAATTTGAGTCGAGTGGTATGGGGCGTTGTCCATAATTATGATGCTGTGTTCATTTAAGTTCTACATCATAATGAACCAGGTTTTAAAAACTTGTGCATTCATGCCCTCATGATATTCCCTGGTCTTGGACTTATGCAAGAAGGGAATTTGGTATGAAGCCATTAGTGGTTCCAGCGTGGCAAATTATTAGACCGCTCACTCTTCCCGGTTGGCACTTTGGTTGAGGCGTGTGCTGTCATCGGTCTATATTTTGCCAGTGGTGTGGTTTGCGTTTAGCTATGTTTCATCTAAGAAAACAACTTTACTCCAGTCACTTTATACTTTTAATTTTTTTCAAAAATGTTATTCTTTGTAGTGCTATATCTTTCTTCTCCATGAGGAGTTTCCTTTTGTTTAGCGCCTTGTACGTGAAGCCAACTTTCTTCAACAATCGCCAAAGTGAGGTTATACTCCCATCAAACTGTTCAGCATCTTTAAGCGATTTTCTTAATTTCACCAAAGTAGGCAACTCATTTTGCTCGTATATTTGATAAATGTGGTTTCTAATTGCTTCCACATCAAAGTCATCCAATTCGGTTTTTGTAAATGGTTGAGATTTTTTGTTTTTTTGCGGTCGATAATTTGTTGTCATCCATTTTTTAATTTTCCTTCGTGATTCGAGACAGTACTCCTGCCAAGGCCGCAGCGCTGCAACTCGATCGTGTACATTTGAGACTGGCAGTAACGGGCCTCCATTTTCTCGCTCCAATACAAAATAGTTGCGCAGGCGCAGGACCAACTCCCGAGCTTGACTGTTTAAAACAGTCTTCTTCGACGTTTTAGGCATTTTGCAGTAGAATAATATCACAGCACAATAAAAACAAGTAACAACAGCGAAAAAACAAGTAACAGAAACGAATAACAATAACAGTCAATAACAAATAACAACGTAACACTGAGAAAAACATGAACCGCTTTACAAGGCTGACCGGCACGAGTAATGGCCGATTTTCAATATAGCTAATTCGAATACGATTTCAAAGAAGGGTCATCTCTCGATCGGAACGTTTCTTTCCATGCAAACTGAAATTATCGAATTTGTTCTTTTTTCTAGGAAAACTGATTAAAAGCAGTATAAAATACTAAATAATATTTGCGCTGTATCTTATAACAATACTATCGTACTATGTGATTTATTTATTGATTTTCAAACGTAATCTATACTAATAAAGCTGAAGAGTTTGTTTGTTTGAACGCGCTAATCTCCGGAACTACTGGTTCGAATTGAAAAATTATTTTTGTGTTGAATAGACCATTTATCGAGGAAGGTTATAGGCTATATAACATCACGCTGCAACTATTAGGAGCGAAGAAATAATGGAATATGTGGAAAAAAACGGGGAAAATTATTCTTCCTTCAGGGCGCATCTTGAGGAAACACAAAAATGTTTCAATCCCCATACAAAAATGTCATATCCCGAGGCAAAAATTTGTCTATTTTTTATGGTGTGGAAACACAAAAATGTTTCAACATTTTTGTGTTTCCCCGCTTTGTGGCCATAGTAGTTTTTCATATTGATGAGCCCAATAACATTTCTAAGACCATTGTTCGAGGTCCTTTTACGCAATCTACACTTTGGCATATTGAGTTTTGAGCGATAGTGCTAATGTGTGGCTCCCACATAATATAAATAAATGCCTATTAGTGAAAAATGTTGACAGTTCGAATCTATGACAAAATATTCTTGGAAATAGTGTGAATGAATTGTGATCAATACCTTTGGTTATCCTTTAAAAACAAATACGTGGACGATTTGGTCATGATCCGTTCAGGTCACATGGTGGTCAATTTGGTCGTGATCAGTTCAGGTCCGTACCACTTCGATGGAATTTATCGTTGTTTTATATTTTAGCATTATTTTGACTTATCCAAAATAACAGTTAATGCTGCGCGTACGTTTACAGCGGCGATGCTAGCGGTTTATATTGTAAATATAATTATTATGAATGATAATTCGGCTTCAAGTAAATCATTTTTATTTACAGAGTTTATAAGAAAAATCTAGTCTAAAAACGTACCATGGAGGAAAAAGGTCGCGGTAGGGGCCGCGGCCGCGGCTCACGCGGTGGCGCAGGCGGCAGCGGCGGGGCCGGGGCCGGGGGTGCGGCGGGCGGCGGGGGAGCGGCGCCGGCGCGGCGGCCGGGCGAGCACGGCGGCGGTGGGCCGCGGCCGCAGCCCCCGTCGGCGTGGGGCGCGCCGGCCGCCGCGGCGCCGCCGGTGCGCGCGGGGGTGCCCGCGCAGGCGCAGACGGCGGGCCGCGCGCTGCACCGCTCCACGCCCTCCACGCACGACCACCCCGGCGATGTCGATGTGCAGCAGAGGATGCAAAAATTGCAAATTGGTTAGTAAAGAGCAAATATGCTGGATGTACTTACCTCGGTTTGACTTGGTTGTTTTCCTATTTTTATACTAGGTACCTACTTTTATAAAATACGTTATAATATAATAATGCGGTTTGTACACAGAGCCGACGGCGGGCGCCAGTGGAGGCGGCGACGCGGCGGGGCGCGGGTCGCGGCGCGGCGGCGGCCGCGTGCTGCCCGACACCATGACCATTCTGCGCACCAGGCCCGAGAACATCACCTCCAAGAAAGGTAAACGCGTACATACATAGCTTCACGCCTACACCCCTGAGTTATTACAATGTATCTAGTACAATAAAATTTACACACACACACTACTTTCTTGCCTCATCCAGATTGGTCAATCCTATTATGGTGGATGTTTGTCCTTCTTTCACGCAGAAAGATCTAGACGGATGTATAATGATAAAACAACGTTTGCCGGGTCAGCTAGTATTTTCATATAGACTTTTATTAAAGTTATACATCCAAGATTACGTTCCGAAGTACCAGTTATAGTAGTATTAGTGCTTTCATCAGTCAGCTATTTTTTACTCCAGCGCCAAACCTACATTATATTTTCTCACCAGGTGTGACGGGTCAGCCGCTTGATGTCGTAGCCAATTACTTCACGATGGAGACGGTGGCCGACTGGCGCCTGTACCAGTACCACGTAGAGTTTTCCCCGGACGAGGACCGCACTAACGTGCGCCGCGCACTTATGAGAGTGCATAAGAATGTACTGGGAGGGTGAGTGAAATCCTATTGCTATGCTGTTATGAAAGGACTCTGCTCGCGTACCTATAGTGCTATAGTAACCTGGTAGCTACCTAACACTGATATTGTATTAAAATACTGGAATGATGATCCCTTGCAGAATGCTTTTTATCTCAGTACCACAATTTATAATTTCATACATCACCATGAACACAGAAACTTTGCGCACATTACCACAAACATGTACATTATCCCTTAACTCATAACGCAAATTCTAATCTTTGACTATTCTACTTTTTCGAAATAGGTAGGATAACTTTTTAATATGAGGAATATTTTGTTTCGAAAAGGGATGCATGTAATTGAATCAACTGTAGGTATTACAAGACATGGTTCAGGGCTACACCTGGTCTCTTATGTTGTCTCATTCTGACATTTACTAATGAGAAACCCCAATGCTGGAGTTAGACGAAAACTAAAGTTAAACTTTGCTTTCTTATAAGGCCAAATGTCTTTTGTTTGTGTATAGATACGTGTTTGATGGCATGGTGCTGTACACTGTGAAGCGCCTGCATCCAGAGCCATTGGAACTGTACTCCGATAGGCAGGAAGATAGTATGCGGATGCGACTTCTTGTCAAAGTAACTTGCTCATATATTTACTTGCTCTATTGATTTAATATATTATGTAATATGCACATAAGTGAAATGAGAAATCTTAGATTATGCAGAATGCTGTAATCTGTTTATCACTCGCATTGGCCGGTCGAAATAATTCACTTCCACCAATGTCCAATATCCTCCATCCCTAGACCCTACAAATGAAGGAGCCACTTCACCTTTTCAAATTAATCTTGCATTAACTAGAATATCGTAAAAATATATATTTTGGAATAATCTACTTCAGGTCTTGGTCCTATGTAGGTTAAATTTATTATAATTAAGTAGAAATTTCAAATTCATGCTCTTTGTAAAATTTCTACTCTGTTAGCAGTATACTAGTTGTTTCTGAACTTGGTAATTAAATTGTATGTTTCCAGTAACAGATTAATCCATTTCATTCTGACTAAATAACAGCTGAAATAACATGTTTGAGATTCATCAGATGGTTACAAAAACTATAATTTGTAATCTTTTTTTCACATAGCTGACGGGCGATGTGGCTCCTGGAGACTACCACTACATCCAGATATTTAACTTGATCATCAGGAAGTGTTTCCGAAGCTTGAACATGCAGCTGGTTGGGAGGGACTACTTCGATGCTTCTGCTAAGGTAAACTATAGTTAAGGTATATTTCACTTGTATGACGGCTGTAATAGTTCTGTTGTCTTTGTCTACACTAATATTATAAAGTGGAAACCTTTGTTTCTTTGGTTGTAATGAATATCAAAAAATACTGGACCGTTTTTAAAAATTCTTTCACCATTCCAAAGCTACATTATCCACAAGTAACATATGCTATTTGCCGCGAAATTCTCACGGGAACGAAAAAGAAGCGCGAGTAACACTGCGCTGTGCAGCTAGTATTTAATAATTTAAGTCTAGTCATTTTTATTTTACGTTATTGTGTCCCCATAGTTTCACAGAATATTAGGGCAACAAATGTTGACATAATATTACAAAGTACATTAATTAATTTATTACAGATCGATATACCAGAGCATAGGCTGCAGATTTGGCCTGGGTACAAGACCACAATCAACCAGTATGAAGACCGTCTGCTGTTGCTTGCTGAAGTTTCTCATAAGGTATAACTTATTGAAAGATCTTTTTATTTTTTTTATATTTTTAATGCTTTCTGTTCATTTATTTTAATATTATTTTGTATTTTAGGTGCTTCGTCTGGACACTGTGTTGCACATGTTTAATGAATATTTGAACACTAAGGGAAACCAAGGCAAGAAGTCTTTCCAGGAGGACATTACGGGTAAGTTACCTTATAATTGTAACTTAAAAAATAAAGACAAATTTCTATTTGTTTGTCTATGTTTCCATGCCATATAAAGTCGCATTTATTTCTCTAACAGATCAGAAAATTAATGCAACTAGCCATAACTTTTACGATGGTGGCTTTATACAAGTTATTTATTTATAGGGAGGATTGTGATGACATATTACAACAGTCGCACATACCGCATCGACGACGTGAAGTGGGATAACACGCCACTGTCCACGTTCCCATACAAAGGCGAGACGATCTCTTACAAGGACTATTACAAGAAAAAGTATCAGATCGACATCGGCGACTATCAGCAGCCGCTGCTGATCTCGCGGTCCAAGCCGCGCGAGATCCGCGCCGGCATGCCCGAGCTCGTCCTGCTGGTGCCCGAGCTGTGCCGCCAGACCGGCATCACCGACGACATGCGCAGCAACTTCCAGCTCATGAAGGCCCTCGACTCGCACACCAAGCTCGGGCCCGACGCGCGCATCGCCCGCCTGCTCGACTTCAACCGCCGCCTCACCACCACGGCCGAGGTGAAGCAGGAGCTGGCCGACTGGCACATGAAGCTGTCGCCGCGGCCCGTGCTGGTGCGCGGCCGCCAGCTGCCGGCCGAGAGCATCCTGCAGGGCAACAACGTGAAGTACCCCGCGGCCGACGGCAACGACGGCTGGACGCGCGACATGCGCTCCAAGCAGCTGCTGTCGTGCGCCAGCGTGTCGTCGTGGGCCGTGCTGGCGCCCGAGCGCCAGCGCCGCGACGCCGAGGCCTTCGCCGACCTCATCTGCAAGACCGGCGCCGGCGTCGGCTTCCGGCTGCCTCGCGCCGAGCTCGTGCCCGTGCCGCGCGACTCCGCCAGCGAGTACGCCGCCGTCTGCGAGCGCGTCGTCGCGCACCGCAACCCCGCGCTGCTGCTCTGCGTGCTCGCGCGCAACTCCGCCGACAAGTACGAGGCCATCAAGAAGAAGTGCTACGTGGACCGCGCCGTGCCCACGCAGGTCGTCTGCGCCCGCAACATGACCAGCAAGTCCGCCATGT
>SJJU01028527.1:0-10210 GCA_012932125.1 Conopomorpha cramerella | reverse complement strand
TAATTAAAAAAAATACAAAATATCGTACGAAATATTTTATTGACGGATCTTGACTTACATCGCTCTTAATCTATTTTACAATTTCATGAGGTTATACAATGGCGTTGTGGACTGACTGTCCAACAAAATGTACATACACAGAGGCAATAATAACTAATGACAATTTTCCCACCAGTTCCATAGAACTAATGGGACTAATTGTGTTGTGATGTCAGCGTCCCGCTAGCTCTATGCGTAACTACAGGAAAGGTATCTAGGTTAGGATTTTTGAGAAATAAATACTCTTTGTTAATGAAAGTTTAAAATGTAGAATTATTCATTCAATTTCCTGTTTTAGTTTAAAGGTGTTGGATAAAATAACAAAAAAAATGTAGCAACAGACAAAAAAAATTGTAGCAACGTAATTTACAAACAACATCATTAAAACAATAAAAAAACAATTAATCTTGTTCAAAGATGATACAAAGTAGTTACTAACGAGATTGTTTTGTTACACATCACTTTTTCAAATGTATGAAATAACACTTAAGACATAGAACTTTAAGCTCTTTAAATTACTGAAACGCGAAAAAAATTGTTTTTAAATCATTATAAACGACAATAACGACAGCTGCTTATCACTAATATTCTCAATTTTCTACAACATGCTGAAGACGAAATTAAAAGTACCATTAAAAATCGGGATTAACACGCTTGGTTTAGTGGTCAACATGACTGCCTCTATTCTGTAGGTCGTACGTCAGACAGGTACTATGCTGATCAGCTTCTAAGTATATTAGGTATTTATACAGAGTGTAAAAGGACCCCGATGTTATTTGCAGATTTAATTAAATTAAAATTATTTTTTTTCATCTCTACACAAAGTGTCACCGAGGCGAGGAGAAAATTGACTATTTTGTCTGTGAAAATTAGTCTGTGGCTTGATTTAATTGTTGCCCAGAGTTTTTTTCAAATTCTCAATGCTCCTAAGTTATATGCATAACTTAGCACTAATGTCGATCGCTTTTACATTATTTTCAATTCATATTTTGAAGCAACTAACTACAACTTATACAGTTTACTAACGAACTTGTTTCCTTCACACAACTATGTATTAATGACTAATTATTACATCTATCATGGACAGGGGTTTTTTTTTTATTTTAACACAGTTACTCTCAATTTCTCACTGAAAAAAAACGACAGCAAGATACGTCCGGCCGCTGAAAGAACCCGTTTCACACTTGACACTGACATTTATTTACATTATAAACTCGCACAGTTCAAAAAATTTACAGTTAGTAGGGATTTATCATTGCACACGGCGTGAAATGTACAGATTTGACACCTGTCAAATTTGAATGAAAACTACGTGAGTCAATTGTAGTTAATGTGCATGGATACAGCGAAATATAAAGACTTCATGAACCGTGAGCATTTGCTTAGCAAATGCCTCTGACTCCCTCCCTCTCCTCCCACTTTGGAATAAAAAGGCGTGAAGTTAAAAATTACTTCATTTTATGATCGCATCTGAAGGATTTTAGACGTATTCTTTCAGCGGCTGGAGACAGGCGTCTGCCTTGCAGTGTTATCCAGTAACGATGTTAGGTTAGGCTATTCATAATACAAAGGGATATGAGTGTTAATTTAAGGCTATTAAGTGCTATAATTCTACTAGGACGATTTCCGTTTGGGGGACCAAGTCTAATATCGAAATGCTATTATTTTAAGGTAGTAACACGGCTGCTTTTATGATGTTAAATTGGTCTAGTCTCAGTAGTTCAGTGGTAAAGACAGAAAAAGGTTCATGTGTAACTTTTCTATATGTTGTCAAACGTGAATAAATGAACAATCATAAACATATATCGTGATAGATGCACAAATGATTTGTGACTAACACCACAGGTTATATTTTGAACACCGGATAAAACAGTAGTACTACTGGGACAAGACTATATATTCACCAGTGGCGTGCCGTCCATAGAAGCAAATAAGCTCTGCATACCCTGGCAAAATGTCTAAAAATAGCGTAGTTAGATACCTACTCTACTCGTATGGGTAGGTATCTACTAAGAGAAATTACATTCTCATCTATCTACTACAAAATTAGTATCGGAATTTTGTTTTTTTACAATGCATATTGAAAACACAAATTCCGTCTCAACCAATCAAAACATTAATCTCTCATTAATCCTTTCTCCCGCGCGTCAACGAAAACAAATGCATGCGATGTTGCCTCTTCGTTCCATCGGTAGGTAACACAAATTTCGCGTCAACCAATCAAAACAATCATAGAATTTGGCGCGACAAAGAAAGAAAATGCATGCGTTGCCGCATCGTTGCATCGTAGTACTAGGTCTAGGTCGAAGAAGCTGAACGACCGCCAGCTTATCAAAGTTCTCTTTCACTCTTATATATCTGTCTCATTTCGCGTTTACCGCGCTCTAGGATTTGGGAGTTACTATGGGGAAAACTTGCCGCAGGATAAGCGCAGCCTCCCCCGCGTTTTTACATACATTCTTCGAATAATAAGGGCTAAAATGCTACGAAAAATATCAACGTGAGAGCGTAGGTGCCGGCCACTTGACATTGTGTTGACATAATTTGGCAGTTTGCTTTCTTTCTTATTGGAGTCTGCATTTTTTTATTTTCGCTTCCGCGTTTTTTTTGTTAAATTATAAAATTAGATAAAAATGGAAAGTATTAGGTGTGAAAGTGATGCGTGTAAAAGTGTTTGTTTACAAAAGTTAATAGTGGGTCGATTTTTTGGACTAAATATGAGTGAAAAGTGCAGTGTAATGGCCGAAATTTCGAAGGGATTGTTTTACGTTAGTTTGAATTTGGAGCAAAAACAAGGTAATAATAGTGTTAGACATTTTCAAATGCAATTCTATAAAACATTTTCGTGGTTGGCTGGCTGTGTTCACACAAATAAGTTGTACTGTATTCCCTGCATTTTGTTCAGTACAAATGATAAAAGCGTTTGGACTGGCAAGGGATATTGTGATTTGAATAATTTTCACAAAGCTGCGAAAAAGCATTCAATTTCGGAAAAACATATCGCGTCACTACTGAAATATCGCGTTTTTGGGAAAAATAGAGTCGATCTGGCGTTAAACTCACAACTAAAAGTAGATTTAGATCGTTACAACGCGAAGGTAGATATGAATAGATCCATATTTCAGAGATTAATTGACGTAGTTTGTTATTTGGGAAAACAGGAGCTACCCTTTCGAGGACACGATGAAAGTCTTTCATCAAATAACCGAGGACATTACTTAGAACTTATAGACTTCCTTGCGAAGTACGACGGCGTACTCGCTAATCATTTGGAAACAAGTTCAAGTACATTTTCTGGCCTCTCTAACAAATCACAAAACGATTTGATAGAATGCATAGCGCGGGTTATGACTCAGTCTATTTCAAATCAAATTGAAAAAACTGAGTTCGTTGCTGTAATGGTAGACGAAACACCCGATGCTAGCGGTAGGGAACAGCTAGTTTTCATACTACGTTATTTTGATAATTCACAAGTTGTAGACAGGTTCATTAAATTCATAGACGTTAGTTCTGATCGCCGAGCTGCGACGTTGACTGAGCTTATTTTGAAAGTACTAGAAGAATTAAAATGCACATCAAAGTTGGTTGCCCAAACATATGACGGCGCTGCCGTCTTGTCCTCAGATCGCAACGGCGTTCAAGCGATGGTAAAACAAACTTGCCCGCTTGCATTATATGTTTGGTGCTCTGCGCATCTTCTAAACCTTGTACTTTCCCGCAGTTCAGAACGTATAAGTGCTACAAAAACGTTTTTCAACGTATTAAAAACAATTCCAAATTTTTTTCAACATAGTGCGAAACGTACAGAATTTTACAAAAACCACTTGTCCAAATTAAAAAAACTTCCGCGCGTCGCTGATACACGGTGGGTGTACAATTCTCGAACTGTGCACACTATTAATTCACAGTTACCTGAATTAATAGATTTATTCCAAACAATAATTGAAAACGAGGATGATGTTTGGGACGGGGACACTTTGCAACAGGCGCACGGTCTTGTTTCATTGTTAAAATCATTTGATTTTCAATTTTATCTGACAATATTTGATAAAATATTTTCACAGACCGATGTACTGTATAACATAATGCAAAATAAATACACAGATGTACCCTATTGTGTAAAAAAAATCAGCGATTTCGTGTCTTTTATTAGCGAATTTAGGTCTAAATTTGATAATTATTACGGTCACGCAGTACGTGAATGCGGCCCACCAAAGAGGAAGAGGAACGTTTCGGATATGAAAGTCTACTACAGACGTATTTTTATAGAAATCGTTGATAACATCCTCAGCGAATGTACTAACCGCTTCGAATGCTTAAAATCATTAGAGTTCACAAAGTTGCTTTCAAATCAGTATTATTCCGATTTCAAAATTACTTTTCCAGATAAACTATTAACATCATTTTTAGAGACATACCATTCATTTAATTTTAACTCAGACAGACTTAAAAACGAATTAAAATGTATATACGTCACCGAAGAATTCTCGCAATACTCGGTGTACGATTTTGTACAGTATATATATGAAAAAGATCTTGTGGAAGTTTTTCCCGAAAGTATACGTTTAGCTAAATTAATAATTACTATTCCAGTCAGCAGCGCATCAGCAGAACGAGCGTTTTCTGCTCTTAAACGTATACATACATACCTAAGAAACACCCAGGGACAAAACAGACTGACTGACCTATCTATGATTGGTATTGAAAAGCGGTTGCTACTTGATGCGAAACGTTCCCTTCTTTTTACGAAAACGTTATAAACGAATATGTAAAGAAAGACAGGCGTGTGGAATTAATATACAAATAGACAGTGCATTTGTGTAGGTAGTTCGGCCCACATTTATAGGTAGGTAGAAATAGGTGTGTAGTGCTCTAAAAAGAAGAAAGCAACATCCCCAACGGCCTCTTTCGAGGCCACATCTGATATCTCGTGATGGATATGTTACTGTAATTGTATCATTCACTTGATGTTGGAGGTGGTCTCATGAGTGTCACTCAACAACCGAACAGGAAGTAATCCCCGATCCAAGTATCTACCGACGCAATAACTCCGATCATCTGGATGCGGCATATTTCGGTATGTTTTTTTTTAATGACGTAACTCCCTAAAGTACACAGCTTACCCTGAAAAAAAAGTCACGGCACGCCACTGATATTCACATATGACTGAAACATAATTTTCTACACCACACTTAAAGAACCGACTAAAAACATAATAAATGTAAATTAAAGACTCAATGTATACCCATATTTCTCATGGATGGAATTGTCAGAACCGAAGCAGGTTGCAATAGGAGCACATAGGAAGCACCAGCACGTGGACCACTTTTGTTTTAAACAAAACCACCCACCCCAGTGGAGAATTATGCTTTACACAAGAAATATAACAGACTTCAACCGGTAAAATATTGAGACTTTTGTGGTTTGTTCATTCAGACCAAATTAAAAACCCAATTTCAAACAATCAATCGTTTTGAGTTACACAAACATAAGGAATATTAAAAAAAATACTATCCTCTTTTTCTAAATGTGTTAAAAACAGCAGTGTAACACCACCTTTACAATGAGAGGTTTTCTGATAGCTTCAAATATGTCAAAAGTGGTTCCAAAACATCTCACAGATGGCGCTAATCAGACATGATCTTAAGGAGAAACTTATTTTAGAATTGCCAACAAAAAATAAAAATATGAACTGAACCCTGACAAGGTAGTACCAACTATTGACATTTCTTAGAACTGTAATAAGCCACCTGTCAGAAAACCTCCCATTCCTTTAAACTTCTCTCAAAATCCTCAACAACCTTTTCAACGATCTAATTACAATTGCGATAAGAAACTGGTCCCCTAGTGTATTTTTTTTGTTTGTATTTTATTACAATATACTCGTTTGTGTATTTCACTACGTTGTTTAATATTATATGTATATATATAAAAAGCGTCACAGAAACTATTTTCATTTCCACATCCATGTGAATTAGATAATTTGTCAGATATTTTGATTTTGCGCTATTTAGTTAAAATACTATTGTATTGGATTCATAAAATGTTCAAACTTTGACTGATGTATATTTGTAACACATGAACGCAATAAATTATTATGATTGTATCAACTTAGACAAAGTTTTTCCGTATTCAGCGTACATTTGACCAGTTTTTGGGACCTTCACTAGCAGTGCACTAGCGCTGTTCAAATGTTATGAATAATGCAATTAACGCCCAGAAGAATACTTACTCTTTAATAGATTTTGACTTTTATTACCAAGTAATAGAGTTTAAAAAACTTGTCAGTCTCCGAGTACAGTGGGTGCTAATGGGTTAATAATTATATTAATAATAACTATAAAAATGTACCGATTTCTTTAAAGAGTGATAAAAGGTACGGGTAAAATAAAAAAAAATACCTTTTAATTGTAATAGAGCGAAGCGGCGAAGTGACCATGGCACTGCGTCCGAACGTCGATTCAAAAAGTAAACCCGTAAAGTTGTACCCGGTACCGAACATTTAATACAATTTCCGTGCGCGTTACATTAAATTTTACTGAAAAAGTAAATCTATTGTATCGCAACAAATTATCTAATACTAGACGGTGTGCCTACAGTCCAAAACTCTGACTGATTAATACATTTTGCTATACAAATATACATAACTTTAGTGCCAATACTTAAATTTATAGCCACACAGCGTTACACGAATCCATAAAGCTTTAATATGTATACAATAGAGTTCATAATAAAACAGATTTAGAATGAAAACTCTCGAGGCCCACTAGTCCGATAATTTTATCCACGTTAAAAAAGTAAACCTTCATTTGTACAGAGGAAGGCATATTTTCATTTCGCTGTTTCTTTGATAGATGCATGAAATAAATATTTTCATTTCTTTTCATGACAAGTTGAGTTCAGAATTAAATACCACCAAATCACAAATACATTTTAAATCAAACACCCAATAAAATGATCGGACTGGTGGGACTAAAACTTGTAACATAACGACCTATATGGGTATGTCCCATATATTCTATAGAATAAGTTTCTGTCTCCCACTTTTCATAGAGAGAGGACGAACACACTTTTCCCATTTGTTCAGTAACACCTTGTTCTAGAACAAATGGGCATTACTTACCTACATATTTTAAATTTATCATCATAAGATTGTCTTATCATATAAGTATAGGATATAGCATTTGGTTCACTTTGTTCAACGAATTGAACAGATTCTACCTAACAAGTGTGTTTGTTCAACTACACGAATTGAACAATTTATAATTATCGAAAGTAACCAGAGCAGTGTTACACATGTCACATCCAAACCTAACCCGAAATCTGTCCAAAAGGTAACTTAACACATTGGCGAATAATGAACGGCTACAGCCGTCATAACAATATAAAAAGTATTGTTTATTTTACTGTCTTTCAATGTGTTAAACAAATACATTTGTTCTTTTGATTGCAAAATTAGGAGTTCACAATAAAAAATCCAATCTGTCAAAGGTAGTGGGGAGAAAAGGATGCAAATACTTTTGTATGATCCTTCATCTTCGTGCTCGCGCTTTTGTTGATTTTTTTAAAGAAAACTACTAATTCACTTGTTGAATACAATTTGATCAATTCGTTGAACAATCAGTTGAACAAAGTGTATAACACGTGGGACACAGTAACTGAAGCGTAAAAGGTACTGAATGTAGACAGCTGAACAGCTCTCACTGTCTGCGCCCACCTCTAAAATGAGGCCGTCGGCGCTAAAGTGGCCTAACCCTAGACCAAGCAGTATGAAGATATAGGAGTTTTTAGAATAATGAGCTTGACTTATGTGTGTAGATATTTTATAGAAACTTATTACTGTCCAAATGTATATTTTTTGTTCTTAAAATTATGCATTCTTTAATGAATGATTTTATTTTAACATGTTTTTAGTTAATTTACGAATTACTACGACGGAATATTGAAAACTGTGGCTTAGGTCACTTTAGCGCTGACGGCCTCAAGTGTACTTAATATATAATAATATATTACCGTAAAAATAATAACTGTACATTTCTTTAAAGAAAAGCACAGATAAATAAAATAAGCTCCGTTTTTTTTTTCATTTAAGGCAAGTCAAGTAAATGTAAATCATCAAATAATAAATAATTTTATTAAAAAGCTACAATTTATTTACAATATAGGGTAGGTAGTAAAAAGGAGGTTGACCATTTGGTAATAAAAAAAAACTTGTCCAATGTTTCATGTTCTTACTATTTTTGGATATTACAACTTAAAAAAAAGAACCGACTTAAACTAGTAAAATATAACAAGTATAATTGTGGTTTTCCCATGGATGCCACTGTCGCAACTGAACCAAATTTAATCGGGGCTATTTAGGCTTTAGCATATAAGAATTTACGCCATTCAATCATATCAATCAATCAATCAATCTTGTGATCAATATCTATGTAAACCTTTACGTTGTATTTTTTTAAACACAATGAACATGCGTTTGAACCACCATACTGCCTGATGTTAGCAGCGATGTGATCTACGATGGAGCACACTTGTTCAAGTTAACTTTTTCAATTGTAAAAACAATTGACGATCATTTTTTCTGTTCTTTTACATACCACGTGATTCGTGTTGTAGCATTTTTATTGGAGAAGAACAAAATACAGAAGAACGTTTAATTTAGCCCGCATTTTTATATATCCTCATAGATATTAGACTCCCATTCTTCTACAGGGACCAATAGGGAAGCACCAGCTTTAGATTAAAAGAATCATCCAAATCGGTTCACCCAGTCAATAGTTTAGAAACAAACTTAAAAAAATACCGACGAAATGACGATCTTTTTTTTAAGTCGAATAAAAAGTTGAAAATAAAACCTGGTTCTTTTACACGCTAGCTAAGAATCTTCGCTCGAATAATACTGAACAAATTAGATTTTATCTAATTGACATTTTGTATGAAGAAGGTTGCATACTTTCTTTTTTATCCTGGAGGAAAGTTGTTTTTGAGGAAAGTAATTCGCAGTCATTCGGTATCTAGTAGTTGTATGGTTGTGATAAATAAATGGACCATACAACTTAGGGCCATACAAATGACCATTAATTTTATGTAAGTCAGAAATATTGGACAAATCTTCCATTATGATCATTTTAATAATAATAAAAGCACTCTATTGTCAAGGGGTATTATTATAAAATAAAAATACTATCATAAAATAATATTTAAAAAAATCTATGGCGCATTGTACTTAATTATCACTGGTGATTTCTTTATACAAAAAAAAATATTAATAATAGGTAATTAAACTAAAAAAAAATATACGCGAAATTTACGCATCTTTGGTAAAATTATATACCAAAATAATTAAAAAATAAGCATCTCTACTTAAAACATTTACTAGTTTCTATGAGTATTATGTCGTTTAAATAAATAAATAAATCGGGACATTTCTGACACGGTCACCTGACCCTAATACATTTAATTACAAAAAAAATGGTAATTTTTTTATAAGAATTTGTGACGATTTTGTCATATTTAGGTAGGCAAGTAATACCTACAAATTATAAAACAATTTTTGCAATTTAACATTTTTTTCCGTTTCAATTAAAGTTTTTAAATACAATATATTGTGACATAAAAATCCACACAATGCCAATTATTAAAAAAAAAATTAAATGATATTTTGAAATATTACTGCAGAGATATTAAGACTAACTGCACAAAATATATTTTACTGTACTTTTTATAAATATTTATTTGTTTAAAAACTTTTAAATGTCAAATGATAATACATTAGACCTCGCTATTTATTTATCATTTTGTTGGAAACTGATTTTAGTGATGGGGTAATAATAAAATACTAATTTATCATTTATAGCGGTTTTTTATTAGCGCTTTCACTGAGCGAGTTCACTAAGGTTACGAATGGGGAGCTGTCTAATTAAAATTTCTATATGTTTAATATATTCCGAATATTTTCTCATGTATGTTTATTACTTTGTTATATTTTACAAAATTATTATTTAAAACTTTTGCCGCCAGGAGGATTTTTTTTGTACGATGTTGAATTCCTGCTCTTGATAGTCATAAAGTTCAAAATCACTTGCCGAGTTGGTTTCTGACATTGGACGGTGAAAAGATAAGTAAGCATGAAGTTTTAATAATTATTATTAGTTTTAAGGACTTGTTGGAT
>SJJU01028519.1:0-10101 GCA_012932125.1 Conopomorpha cramerella | reverse complement strand
CACGAGGACGTATCAAGTTTTCGTATAATGTCTTCTTTTTTCATAAAAAAAAGGAAATTTATACCCCCGTAAAATGCTCCCGCAGTGAAACGCAACCTACATGGAGGCTTCGATAGGTGTATAGGTATGTCAAGTACACTTTTTTTTTAATAAAACACATCGTGGTAGAGTAGGTAAAGTGAAAAAAATAAATTGGCTCGAGACGAGACGCACGCCGCCGCCGCCATCGCCGTAAAAAAATTGCGAGCCCAACTTTCGGGTGAACTGCGATTTTTTTAAAGGCCTATTAAGTGAAATGGCATGTTCCTGAAAGATGTCGCAGAATGTTAGTTGTGATAAATTGACACTTATCGACGTTTTAGTGTGTAGGTAGAGATAATATTATCTTTTGGCATATACTTTGCATGTTTTTGAAGTGAGGAATTTTGCCGTGATCTGTATTTGATCGACGATACATTTTTTTATGTATGATTACACATAACAGGATGGTGGTTAAACGCTTGTTCATTATCTACTATATAAAAATAAGTCGGGTTTTCCTCCCTGTCGCTATAACTCCAGAACGCACGAACCGATTTCCACGGTTTTGCATTCGTTGGGAAGGTCTCGGGCTCCGTGAGGTTTATAGCAAAGAAAATTCAGGAAAAAATTCAACAGAAAAGCGGGTAAACGAAACGAACCCATCTTGTGGCGAAACGGAGTTCGCCGGGTTTGTTAGTGTTTAATAAAACTTTTTACAGAGTATACCGATTTTGATATATTTTTTTAATGGAATAATATTGTAAGTAGAAATACTCCGAAGTTGGGTTCCAACCCTAAGGGTACTCAAATAGGGGATGATTTATAGTTTACTCACTGATTGTAATGTAAGACCACGCAAAATTTCGTCGTTTATAATCCGATTTTGATGATTATTTTTTAAAAAGCATATTTTAAATGTGCCAAAAAAGGCCATATAAATCCATCAGGATTTAAAAAAATCGTAGGGCAGGGCAGGGCAGGTCGTATTGGATCGCTGTTTGTCCCTACGCAACCGATTTTCATGCGGTTTTCTTAAGTAGGTAGAGCGATTCTTGAGGAGGGTTTATAGTATGTTCAATACATATCGCATAGTTATAACAAAAAGGGCCCAATACGAAACATGCCGATTTTGTAATTTAAGTTTTGTATCTTTTATGTTAAGGTTCAATTTCATAAAATGACACATTTTGTTTTGTGTCACTTGTTCTAACTGTGCGATATAATAGCAGAGAAACACTGGTAATAAGTGTATTAAAAAAACGGTAATCCGGTCAGCTAGTTACCAAAATGTATTTCACTGCATAGTATAAAACAAAGTCAAAGTATTTAACCCAACGTGACAGGGGGTGAGCCCATCGCCATTATAGGGTTTACACACCTTTTGGTGTGCGGGTTTCATCACGATATTGTCCTTCACCGTAGTACGAGCGTTGCGTTGCGTACATAGGCTCTGAAAAAGAGTCCCATTGGTACACGTCCAGTAGCCGGACTCGAACCCGCGACCACCCGGTTACAAGTCAAGTATCCGACCAACCTGAACCACAGACGCTCTTTTTTGTTTGTTTGTTTGAATTGGACAGGCTCCAAAACTACTGGACAGATTTGAAAAAATATTTCACTTTGGAAAGTTATGTTATTCCTGAGTAACATAGGCTCTATATTGTCCACGGGAATGAAAAAACGCGAGTAACACTGCGCGGTACAGCAAGTATAATATATATAATACCTGCATAATGCAGTAAAGAATAATAATGCGCTGATAACTCTTGCATAGCAGTGGTGGTTCGCTAGCTTATACAACGCAAATGATAAAGAAACAAGAACACCCCTTCTTCGATAAATCCCGGAACTAAAGCGTAAAAGCAAAAACGTGCTTCACTCAACATTCGGGCGGTGCCTATTCCGTACATCTGCCGGGACCTCAGACCAAACAAAGCTAGACTTGCAATACGATACTGAGGCGTTTAGAATAAAACGAGACAAATAAATAAATAATAATAAATAAATATTTTGCAACAACACACACATTGCCTTCATCCCATGTTAAGTAGCTAAAGCACTTGTGTTGTGGAAATCAGACAACGAGATATATTTACTTAAATACTTTTTTTTTTCTTTTAAATACATACTTATATAAATAAAACACCCAGACACATCCGACAAGTACTTAAAAGCTCATCACCTAAGCACCTGTCAGCGGTGGGAATCGAACCCACGACCCTACGGAGCAGAGGCTGACATGCTGACCACTACACCAACGGGCCCGTCAGATAAAGATATGAAAAATATGCAGGAGTGAAAGAGAGTTACGAACAAAGCTCGGTTCGAGGATTTGCTGAAATACCTTTTTTTGTCGCTATGAACAAGCGTTTGACCACCATCCTGCCTGATGTTAAGCAGCGATGTGGTCTGCGATGGAGCACACTTGTTCATTAGGTACCTATTCACCTGCGACTTGAAGACCTTCAGATTGTACTGCGCAGAAAACACAGACTTAGTTTGAGAGTTATCAAGCCACAGACAGACATACGTTAACCTTATAACAGCCCTCTTTTTTCACCGATTCAATGACAATACACGGACGTAGTACGTCAAATTCCATACATTTTTTTTTATCATTAAGAACAAGCGTTTGACCACCATCCTGTCTGATGTTAAGCAGCGATGTGGTGTACGACGGAGCACACTTGTTCATTAGGTACCTATTAACCCGCGACTTGAAGACCTTCAGACTGCGCAGGAAACACAGACTCCGGCAAGTCATTCCACGTCCTGGCGGTTCGCACTATGAAAGTAGACGCAAACCGTTTGTTTCGCGTAAATGGTAAATCCACCTTTTTTTTATCGTGGGGAAATCCGTTATGGATACCCCACCGCTGGCGGGGCCAACGGCGGGGTTATGTGGGACTCGCACCCACTCAAAACCCCACGGTGACCACTCGCGCGTTACTGCCGGGGCCCCCGGAACGACCTTAGCCACTACATCAAGGGCGGCCCCTGCCGCGCTAGGCCCTTACGGACCATCTTCGGCACTCACGGCGGTACCAGAGTCACCACCTGGTATGGATGACGTTTTGCCGTTCTCCTGGTTGTCCTATTGTAAAAACGCGATGCGGGTATTAGGTTATGCAATTTGGATGAAAAGAATCTAATATATAAAATTCTCGTGTCACAGTTTTCGTTGCCATACTCCTCCGAAACGGCTTTACCGATTTCACCAAATTTTATATGCGTATTCAGTAGGTCTGAGAATCGGCTACTATCTATTTTTTATCCACCTGCCAGTTGGATTTCTCCCAATACACGGGGTACAAAGGCAACTTATTATGGCAAAACAAATGTTTGCCGGGACAGCTAGTAAATAAATAAATATAACGGGACATATGGTACCCTGTACTATGGGTGCCAGAGACTGATATACTTACATATATACTTTTAAATACATACATAGATAAATAAGACACCCAGACGCACACAACAAATGCCTCATCTCATCACTAAAGCATTATGTCAGTGGCGGGAATCGAACCCGCGACCGTCGTCCTAGAGGCAGATGTCCTGACCACTAGTCCACTGTCCATGCCGGCCGTCAAATAGACAGACTGAGGTTGCCACTCGACTTGCAACTCTATTTATGTTTGATCTGAGCCCAGGGCGTTTAGCGTTTACAACAACTGGCAACACAGAGGGGATGTTTTTACACTAATGAAGACAAAACCGCAAAATGTTTGCGACATAATTACACCTGGCTTGTGACGCATTCTTTACCGTCCACGGCCGCTGAAAATGAGAATCACGGAAAAGCGCCACTATGAATTCGGGTCAGTTGGGACGATAATTTAGGTTGTTTCAAGCGGGTGGATTCTTAATGGGATACAGTGTACATTTTTTTGCGGTACCTGTACTTTTTTTTATTGCTCAGTGAACAAGCATTACTGTACTGAGTGTAAAAAGACCCCGAGTAATGGTCTTAAAAACGTTGTTGGGCTCATCAATATGAACAACTTTTACTATAGTGACAATGCGGTGTAATGAAAAGAAATTGCCTCGGCATAATTATCCTTTTTTGTAAGAGGATGGAAATTTCTTTTTTCGTTTCACCTCATTGTTGCCATAGTAAAAGATGATGACATTGTCGAGTCGAATAATCTTTCTGAGACCATTACTTACTTAAGTCCTATGGTACCCCAGTGATACAAAGGGACTTTACAAGATGGCGCCACGCCGTCCAGTCCTCTGCGACTGCTCTGGCATCGCACCAGCTCAGCCCTCGCGCTCTCAGCTCGCCGTCTACGGTGCGCCGCCACGTGTGCACGGGGCGTCCAGGTCTGCGTCGACCTCCTCCAGGCTGCCATTCGCGCGCTTCATTAAAATATAACCATTGCTCGGGTCATATTTTAATGAAACGCGCACAGACATTGTAACTCAATATTGTTCACCAGGTATCGAAACGTCAAGTAAAATAACAAAGGTAAGCTCGAGCTTGTCTTTGATTATATTCGCGCCTATATCCCCGGTCCACTGCTGGACATAGGCCTCTCTAATTGCACGCCACTGTGATCTGTTTTCGGCTTCTCGCATCCAGCTTCTGCCAGCCATCTTGCGTTTATCATCACTCCACCTTGCCTTATATAATAATTTGGTATTTTACTCGACGTTTACTTTGTCTTTGATTATATTCAAAATAGCTACCGTAAATAGCACCTTGATGGTCTAGTCAAAATAACTACATACTTTAAGAAGTTTAAAAATAAGTACCAAGTAGTATGCACGGCACTTGGCATCTTAATGAACGTGAAGCTTTGTTAGGGAGCTCTCCCTAAATTCATATAACGTTGTGTGTAAGAAAGGATTTTATTAAAGAATATTATTTTAAACACATTCTAAAAGCAATGAAACCGACGAGGGTCTCCCCCAATGATTTCCATGATCATTTGGGGAGAAATGCCAATAATCGCCACGCTTGGCAGTCGGATTGGCGATCGCAGTAGTGTTGTGGTGTAACTCACAGAGAGCGTTGCTGCCCGTCCTCTGAAGAGGTCCCTCGGCCGCCTCTTACGACCCCCACGACGGAAAAAGTTGGGCTTGGGTAGTGATACCACGGCTTTCTATCTCGTTTTCCATAATTCGCGCGAGAGCTTCTAGGAATGAGACGTAACTTATTTATGTATCTAACCAGATGATCTTTATGCTCTAAATGTTGTTTGCACAGTGTATCTCTGCTATTATATGATTTTAAAAATTCTACTTAACCCTTAATCACAAAGGCCACACTATATTGCCACTTGACCATACTTATGGAATGTCTTCACTGGAATTATCTAATGATTTCAGCGAAGTTATCAGATAATAATCATATAAGGGATGTAACACTACAGGACAGGACACATATATATTTAAACATTAAATAATAATTTCACATTGCACTAAAAAACTAGATTGTATGATAAACATTACCCGGGTTTATGTGATGGATTGGTCGGTAATTAGAATAACAAACGTCAATAGAGTCCAAAATCTATCAGAGAAAGACCTAACCGTGTCTGATTAAGGGTTAAGAAAACCGCACCAATCCGTTGTGTAGTTTTAAAGATCTAAGCATGCATAAGGACAGACAGCGGGAGGTGACTTTGCGTTATACTATGAATTGAAGTTAAAAACAACCGTGGGTACAACGAAAAGAAACTTTAACAGGCGTCTGGTTAACTAGTTAGCATTAATGTGTACTCTCTTAGTAATTATGCCGAACATCGCCGCCGACTGCCGCATTAATTCAACAGCTAGGGAGAAAAGTGTGCTCCAGAATAATGCAAATTTTATATAAACTAAGCCTTCGATGTGTGATGATTAGTTCAAAATCACAGACCAAGTTAGAATGGTACATACAAGAAAGTTAAGTAAGTTAAGTCAAGTAGTGAAGACGGTGAACGGAACGCGAAAAATTTGTCAAAATGCAAATAGACCTGGGTGACAATTCCAACGCTAAACGGGTTTGGAATAGTAAATGTAATAAAAAAAACAATATTCCTTTGGCACTTAGTTTTGGCAATTTGACCCTTCTGAAGAGTTTTTTAAATGTTTTCCCAACGTAGTAAATCTAACATTACTTAGTATACTGACAAAAAACTGGAACGTTAAACTGTCACCCGCAACCCTTTCTTGACAAGGTTTTGCCAGAAGTTTTTTTAGAAACTGAACCTTCAAGCAGTCAAAACGGGGCTACGAAGTAACACAAGAAAAAAATATGTTCCTAAAGCGAGCGAACAGTATCTGAATTACAGCATATTTTATGACAGTGTTAATAATTTACAACGAAACTGAACTGACTTCAACCAGAAAAAAAATAGAAACTATCTACAATTTTTTAGGTTACCCTCATCTCTGGGATGCTTATATCGGATCCTCCTGATGGGACTACCCTTGCAATAGGTATTGCAAACTTCAAACAAAAAATTAATTAACAAAATCGGTAAGTAAACCACAAAATTCGCGAACCAAAAAAAAAATATTCAAAGAAAAAAGGATCGACTTCAACCAGTACTAGTCGTCCGCCCAAATATTTTCTAAAGTTCCCCTAGATTTATCGGGTTTGCCATCATCATACCCTGATTTCTTTACCTTTGGACCACCTTGGAAATATCTTCTTTCCGACAAAAAAAAACTACAAAAATCGGTTTATAAACGACGGAGTTGTCCGCGAAGAAGGATAAAAAAGCATAATACGTATTGGTCTAGTTGAGAAAGGCTTTTGGTTTTTTTAACTCGCTTAGCAAAATGAATACGGCCGACCTTCCTTTATAGTAGTTATAAACTGAATGAAAAGAACCCACAGCTATTAACAAACTACTGGCGTAATGTAATCTTTTTCCATCAGAAAAGAAACCAACTTGTAAATTTGTTGAAGGACTAGTCAAAGGCGAAAAACCGAAGGCCCTCCGAAACGCCCGAGATTTCAATGATAGGCTTTTCAAAGACCTTGTATAGGTATCTAATTTAGATTGAGTACGTCTAGAGTTTCAATCCGGCAAAGTTCAGTGGTTTCTAGGAAATAGGAATTGTATTTTAACAAAAGTGAGATTTATTAGGTTATTATTTAGTAGATATTAATAGGGCGAATATTTCTAAGCAGTGTCCATTTTTCGTTAAAATTAAGTTCAAAGGAAAAATATGGAGGTCTTTTATTTCGCTTTTAAGAAATATTGTAGTCGTTATTAATAATTAGGTAATAGTTAATAGTTGAGCTGTTATTACATCGTGGTTCGATCAGTCTGGGATTGCATTCCAAATAATTGCTAAGTTTTTCTTTCGTTGTAGTCCTTTGGGAATTTCTTAATGACAAGGTATTGTTTTGACATGTTATAGTTTTCGTAAAGGATACAATTGAAGACTAAATCTAGTTAAGACCAATTATGGTATTGGATATTTCTTAGGAAGCGTTTTGCCCTAAGAGAAGTTACTGAAACGTCGTTGTCGGTACATCAATATAAAATGAAAATAATATTATTTGTGAGTGATGACGCAAGAATTGAGAAAGGCTGGAACAATTTCTCTAATGAGCGTCTATGGTCCAGTTGGTCGGATACTTGACTTGTAACCGGGAGGTCCCGGGTTCGAGTCCGGCTACTGGACGTGTACCAATGGGACTATTTTTCAGAGCCCATGTACGCAACGCAACGCTCGTACGGTGAAGGACAACATCGTGATGAAACCCGCACGCCACAAGGTGTGTGGACCCTATAACGGCGATGGGCTCACCCCCTGTCACGTTGGGTTAAATACGCTCGGTGAACCGTGGGTACTTGGTTTAGCAAGTGCCTCGGCCTACCCCTCTTTGGGATTAAAGGCGTGAAGTGTATTTATTTTTTTATTATTTTTTTTTAATAAATTTCACGGTAAAATATACTAATCGAAATTAATATACATAGTTAAGACAGTTTCACTATTGCAAAATAGATATTCTTGTTGAACTAAAAGTATTTTTCAGAACTCCTTTCATTTTGTCCCACTTTGGAAACTGTGTAACAATAAAATTCCACTTAAATATAATGCAAAAAACTATTTCAGGAAACTTTTCCAAACAGTCTTCATAAGTACCAGGCCGTTGCGGAAACTTCTGAAATTAGTTTAAAACGCTCCAACGTGCTCCAAATCCCCGAGCGGGTTGCAATAACTGTCAGAGTGCCTACTGTACACGGAATGGCAGGGGTCCAACGCTGGTATATTAGTGCATTTGTCACAGTTTATTGACTAACCACCTGGCCAGGTGCAAGTCACACGGCTTCTACATTACTTAGCGCATGCATAATTACATAGCTCCAGAACTGTTTCCCAGAAGGCTAAGGAAGTAACATTTAATACAATCCTGACACATCTCTTCTCTCATCCATATCCTACTACTATTAATATACATCATCATCATCATCAGCCACATAACGTCCACTGCTGGACGAGGGCCTCCCCCAATGAGATCCGTCATTTGGGGTGAAATGCCAGTAATCACCACGCTTGGCAGGCGGGTTGGCGATCGCAGTGGTGTTGTAGTTTAACTCACAGAGAGCGCTGCTGCCCGTTCTCTGGAGAGCTCCCTCGGTCGCCTCTTACGACCCCCATGACGGGAAAAGTTGGACTGGGGTGGTGACACATGTATTGCGATGCAACTAGGAGAGTGTAGCAGACGTGACCTCCAAGCCTCGTACCATGAGGTCTTAAAGTAATATCGTTTCCGTTGTGTGACAATGACAATGTTATACCACTCGTCTAGCGCTATCTCTGTTACACAGCGAGAACAATATTACTATAAAATCTCATGGCACGGGGTATCCTTCATATTTTGACAAGGTATTTTATGTGTATCACGTGTAATTTGCAGTGTCGTCACCTAAACTGCATTTGACATGCGAATGATATTATATCGTACGTGTGAAGGTATAAGGTCTATATTAAAATTGATATGCCTGAAGTGGTAGTGCTTTGAACCACAGAATGAGTTGCAGTCGGCAAACAGTTTTGTATTTTATGGAAAAACTTTTGCAGCGAATAACAACAGGAATTGTGAACTTTGCCTTTTATTAAACAAATAAGTGGCTCCTTTTATGGTTAGAAACGTACTTATAGTTTTCATGTAAATCTATAAATTAAACTTCGGTATATAATGGTCGGTATATAATGGTGGCGTGAAAAGTACTCGAAACCGAAGGTCATGTATGAAAAGATGTATGAATGTAGATGAAGCGAAAGGGGTATGTCAGGACCGTGACAAAATGAGATCTGTAGTCTCTGCCTACCCCTCTGGGAGACAGGCGTGAAGTGTATGTATGTATATAATGGTTTTAGAAACGTTGTTGGACTCGTCAATACCAACAACCTTTACTATGGCGACAATGCGACGAAATGAAAAATAATCCATCACTATTGAAAAGTCATCTCCGAAGGCAAAAACATATCTCAATATTGTTCACCGAATATATAATCAAATTTTACTCGACATTTCAACTCAGTTGCATGAGTCGTGGTCACGAGTGGACTTCGAGTAAAATAACAAAGGTAAGATCGAGCATGTCTTTGATATATTTTGTATGGAGATGTAAGAGAAAATTTTCATTTCCCTGCGTTGTCGCCGTAGTAAAAGTTGTTCGTATTGACAAACCGAACAACGTTTCTAAGACCATTGATCGGGGTCCTTTTACACTCGGTATAAAACTAAAAGTCCTGACTGATTCATTTGTAACAGACTCATCAAAGCAGCCCAAACCCTTGAATCTAGAAAGCTGAAATTTTGCACAGGGGTTCCTTTTATGATGTTTACGTGAGATAGTAAAGTTTGGTTTGAATTAATCTCCAAAGTGGGTAAAAGGCGTTATATAAGCATCGAGAAAAACGTTAATTTCGGAGTGAAAAGTCTAAATCTCTAGTGTCCACGCTGTTATAATCACATCAAAATTGTTCATCCCTGTGGCGGTAGAAATGACTGGCGTGCTGGGGGATGAAGCTCAATGGTTTTTCCGCGAGCTTGGGCGTCACTTCGCTGAGTATGGGCTCGATAACCGCGCTGGATTTTTCCTCTTGCAAAGGTTCTCAATT
>SJJU01028506.1:0-11945 GCA_012932125.1 Conopomorpha cramerella | reverse complement strand
AACTCAATTTCCGGCAAAGTGTGGATTGAGTCCTTTCTGTGTAACTACGCCCAATTATAGTCCATGTCCTAATTAATTCAGGTTACATTACATTCTCATGAAACGTCAAAATTTAGACACTTACATAATCATGTACTGTGTTAGGTATGTATGTGTAATGTATGTTATTTTGCATTTATACATTTAGATATGAGTGGAATTGTTAAAAGTGCCAAAAGGTAATTCGACGTTAACATTAAAAGGCAACCTATTGAGAACATTTTTTAATGAAACGCGCACAGACATTATAACTCAATATTGTTCACCGGGTGTATAGGCGTCGAGAAAAATAACAAAGGTAAGCTCGAGCTTGTCTTTGGATATATTCGCGCCTATACACCCGGTGAACAATATTGAGTTATAACCTATTGAGAAACCATTCAATGTAGCAGATTTGGACCGGCTGCCAATCGTTCGGTCGACTAAACCTTATAAGAAACTGACTACCTATGGTATATAATAGCAGATTCAGGCCCCAGATGATTGAGTCCGCCAACTGCCCTAAACCTTAATGCCATTACTAGATAAAACAGGATTTTTACAGATATTTATGTGTTCGTTTTTTGGTGTCAAACTATTTTCAAAATACATAGTATTTCTTGCTGAAAAGATGAAAAGAAAGTTGTAAATGTGAAATTCTTAAGCTTACATATTGTACGCATTTTTAATGCATTTTAACTAGATTTTTTATATTTTCTCTTTTAGTGCATATTTACGCTCGGGTTATTCCGCACTCTGTTACAACTGCACATGATTTCATAGCTCCATTGCTTATTTTAATGCGTATGTTAACGACTTAACTGTTCAAACAAAAGTTGCAGAAGTTAAGCGCTCGCTTAGCCAGATTACTCTGACCTCCGATTTTCTTTAGCGTTCTTACTGTAATAAGACCACATACTTTTGGCCGTCGTGTTTTACACTACGGTACATATTTTGTTAACTGTACACACCAGTACACTTCACAACTGTAATCCTAACAAGGGTAAAACTTAATTGTAAGTGCTGGTTAAAACGATTTTCATAAAAAAGAGAATACATCACATCTATGTTCACACGAAGGTGTGTGCGTAGAGGCCTCTCTAGAAGGACATTCCTGCACCAGATTCGTGATGTATGGATGTCATCATCATCATCATCAGCCCATACTTGTCCACTGCTGGACATAGGCCTCTCCAATTGCACGCCACTGTGATCTTCTTTTGGCTTCCCGCATCCAGCTTCTGCCAGCCATCTTTCGTATATCATCAGTCCACCTTGCCTGAGGGCGTCCTCCGTTTGCCGAGACGCGGTCTCCACTCGAGAACTATGTAGGAACGTATGGATGTAGGAGAGACAAAATAGATTCGCCAGGATCTTGACAAGTGAAGGTCCTTGATCTCAGCCTAAGCCTCCGGGAAACGGCTGTGACGTCATAGGATTACAATAAAAAACACAGACACTGACGTAGTGGGCGACGTTGTGTTAAATGCCTATTGCCTAAACCTTTAAGTATACTCTACGAATAATGCCATAGATCAACCTGAACTTTCTATGCGGAACCCGGTCGGGTGCCTTTTGTCCGACACTCGCTCAACCCACATTGATGTCTCATAAAAATACCAGTAAAATATCACAATGATTCTCATACCAGATAAAGTATTATGTACCGTCTTGAATTGTACATTACAAAACATAGAAGTGACAAGCAATATGTTATTTTACAACAAATTGCTCAATTTTACCATTGAACGTGTGTTTCCATGTAACTGGGTGTGTCAAAAAGCGTCTTATCTTTCAGTCGATACTGCTATCAAAAAAAGGCGTAAGTGAGGACTGTTTATTGCGTGTAAAACTCTAGTTTGTGTTATATTACAGACAGTAAATGTTTATCCTTAATTATGTAAGCAATTAAGGTTATGTTTCCTTGAATAAAAAAATCGAAAGTAAGCCACATACGTCATAAGGAATAAGATCATGTGGAGAACAAGTCCAGTTTACCAAAACGTGTCAATTTAAACTTGACTATGGCAGTACAGTACAGATAAATGCGTACAGTACAGCACTGTACTGACAGCCACACTTACCATATTCGGCAACCGGCCGACGCAAAGATACCATCTCTGTCTGCGGTGTCATTAGTTGATGTTACAAATTAGCGAGACCGTGGCGAATAGGTACCTATCGTCGACGCGCATCTGCGTCTTGTCGCGCGACATTCTGTCGTATCGTGTCTTACGCGTGTGACAGTTCATTAATCCCGCGGTAGATGGCAGTGCTCCGATTGGGGGAAAGTGTCTCACGAGCGAGCGTACTGACCCGCGAGCGTCAAACGAGCCGACGTCGAGATCGTATCGCGTAGCGTCGCGCGTTCACGGGTCGGCGGCGTGTCACCGGCGCGCCGCACACCTGAAGCCTTGTAGCTATGGACGGGGAAATTTGCCATCTTAATCTCCAATCGCTTTAATATAACTGTAGGCTAAATTGTTGTACTCTTATGCAATTTGACCGTTAAAATAAGGATCGCCGTGTTTATGTCTGTACGAAATACGCACGGGAAACGAATAAAGTCCCTAGAGAAACGATCCTAATACTTATCTTTCTCCACTGAATATACCTGGCATACATAACACCTGTCTTCCAGAGGAGTAATTGTTCTCTTCACTTATATCTGTCGGTTTTTGGTAATTTTAAGATATCCCTTCTACAAATCGTAACTAATTTGATCAGAGAACATTCGGCAAAGTTCCTTTTCTATTATTTTTTGGCAACTACCTATATTGACATCTCAGGAAATAATATAACATTTAAGGCTAAAGTCACTAATAAATTGTTTTCCATTGTCTACAGGTGAAGCAGGCGGCGGCGGCGCACGGCGATGCGCGCGCGACGCGAGCCCTCCGCGCGCGCCGCCCGCCCAGCCCGCCGCGCCGCCCGCCCAGCCGCCGCACTCGCTCGTCAAGAACGAACGGCTCAGCCCTACTGATAACCGATCTAGTGGCTCTAGGTGGGTTTTGTTTTTTACTTAGTTTTAATACTTCAGTGTACCATGTAGTGTGGTTTTGGAGTGTCAAGGGAGTAATGCCAGATATGTGTGTAGGTATTTAAATATACCTGTAAGGAAATAAAGGTGATATTCGGTGCAAAATCAACCATTGGCATTTGATATGAACTATTGGCAATGAGAGGCGATAAAAGTCTCAAAATCATCATTATTTGTATCTACTACTAAAGCTAAAGCTGTTCAGCTTCCCAGAATTGTGACCTTTATACACTTGTAATACAATCATAACAGCAGGCCTAGCGCGCGCCTCAAGAATGACGTGACATAGAACAAATACGCGCTCTGATTGGCTGTTATGTCACGCTTTGTGCGACTCAGCCAGTTTCAACAAATCGCAGCGCGTTATATAACGTGTACTTGTCACTTATTTCTTGGAGTGCTGTGCTAGGGGGGCAGGAATGGGTAAAATCTTTGATCACCAATCCAAGAACCATTCAGTACGCCATTGTAGAACGTTGAAGTACCTATCAATACAAGCAAACAACACCGCCAGGTCCCGCAGCGTAACCCCGTCGACTTCGTCCTACCCGGGCACGCCGCCCGAGCGCGGCAGCCCGCACGCGCCCGCCGCCGCGCCGCCGCCGCCGCGCAACTACTCCGACATCATGAGGTCGCTGGCTGCCAGATACAACGCGCCGCACGCTAATGAGTAAGTATACTCATATCACATACATACATACACTTCACGCCTGTCTCCCAGAGGGGTAGGCAGGGACTACAGTTCTCCATTTGTCACGGTCCTGATATACCCCTTTCGCTTCATCTATATTCATACATCTTTGCATACATGACCGGTTTCGAGTACTTTTCACGCCACCTTCGGCCAGGACATCACCAATCTGGTGTACATTGTGTCCTTCTGGGGCGACCTCTACTCACCCGGCCCATTACATCACCCATATAAATCTCTTTCGTCAATCGACTTTCATCCATTCTTATATTATTATCATTATAATAATAAAACTTATTTTCTCAATATT
The DNA here is from genome assembly GCA_012932125.1 of Conopomorpha cramerella. Taxonomy (NCBI): domain Eukaryota; kingdom Metazoa; phylum Arthropoda; class Insecta; order Lepidoptera; family Gracillariidae; genus Conopomorpha; species Conopomorpha cramerella. The sequence goes on along the minus strand of SJJU01028506.1, from coordinate 7,886 downwards.
CGCGGTTGTTGGTTCAGTATGTGTAAGCAGCAGCTCAAACGATGTGCCTTCATCATTTGACGGGTTAGCGAGAGAGCGCTGCTGCCCGTCCTCTGGAGAGCTCCCGGGTGAGGACTTCCTCAGCGCAGGTGGGGTGGCGTACAGACATAGTGGTCAAACCCTTGTTCATAGTGATAAAAAAAGACATACCTACATAATCATAGTTTGTGTGTTGTGTTCATCAAGCAAATTTTGATATTTCGGAACAAATAAAATTTGAAAGAAGAAGTGCAATTTATTCTACATAGGGTGTAACGGATTTTTTTACCGAATTTGACGTGATATCTACTTTTTTGTAAAGGGCCGGTTGAGTAGAGTTTGTCCCAGAAGGATATGCATCCATCAGATTTGTGATATCCTGGCGAAAGGTGGCGTAAAAAGTACTCAAAACCGTAGATCATGTATGAATGTAGATAAAGCGAAAGGAGACCGTGACAAAACTAAAGGGGGTCTTGAATTAACGATTTATACTTACAGCAGCATAACTTCGATAGGTATCTTTAGTACAATAAGTAATTAATTTCAGTGTACTGTAATTGTGAGTGAATGTAAAACACACAGTAGCAGTAGCCCCGTACGTAGCCTTGCACTTGCGACAAAACGAAAGGTCGCCGAATGTAAATAAATCGAAAGCGAAGGTTTAATCATTTAATTAGCTAGTTAAGTCTGCTCCCCATTTTGCGCAGGCGCAGGTATCTCTGACTAACATCCGCTCACAGAGGAAACGATGGCGAATCCGCAAAAGGAAATATGGCATGAGTATTAAAACGATTCTTTATGTATCCGGTGACTTTTTCTCAAGGCAATTATGTCTCGCAGTGAGATTAGATAGACAACGTTTATGTGTCGCTAGATTTCTCAATTAGTGAAATAATATTTACTTTAATGAATTAAAACAAAATCAAGTTTATTACGCCATATTTAACTATGCAACTAACTGAATTGGTTTTAATTTTACAGTTATATAGCTCGTCATATGAGAAATTACTTAATGTTATTTTTATTACTTGAGGTTACGTCAAGTTTACTGGAAATGGCTATTACGTATTTGATATTCAACTGACATGACAAATTAAGTTCGTTGTGTCCTTTTTATAATTATATATTAATATGAAACCCCCTTATCGTTTATTGATTTGACATGAGGCATATAAAACCAAACCCGATAATCTCCGCTTTTTGGAAAAATTAAACATTTTGAGGTCGCCCCAGAATGACATTACAGACCAGATTGGTGATGTCCTGGCCGAAGGTGTGAAAAGTACTCGAAACCGAAGGTCATGTATGAAAATATGTATGAATAGGGTATGTCAGGACCGTGACAAATGGAGATCTGTAGTCTCTGCGTACTCCTCTGGGAGACAGGCGTGAAGTGTATGTATGTATGAATGCCATTTTCTTAATTGTGAGCTATATTACATACCTACTAAGAAATTGACGGGGAGTAAGAAAAGTAGAGACCACGCCAAATGCAATAAAGTTCAGATTTACATCCTATTTAGAATTCATGTTTTTACTTCTTCTTTGAAATTTAGCCGAAGTGGAGATAGCCAGGCTTGGTTTTATACGCCTCAGATACTTAAGTACCTTTTAATATTAAAAAGCAGTAAATACGTACTGAAAAATTAATGCAATTCAATAAATGCCGATAATTGCACACTCGGGTGTAGTTTTCTCTTTTACACCGCCTTAATTAGAGCGAGACAAGTGGTATTTGAGCGGTGATGCGTTTCTATATTATAAAAAAAATACTCGGTTTTCTTATTGACGTAAGTACGCTTTCAACGTCAATTAACTTAAGAAGAAAATAATTAAGACAACCCTTCCTTGCCAATAAAACTACACTCGTGAGCACAATTTCCGGGTCACACGAAACTTTGTACACACATAATCTGAATATCTCACAATATACCAATAAGAGCTAGCTGAGATAAACAAATTGTTCAGATTCAACAAAAAAAGTTCCAATCAATGTATCCCCGTTATTAGTTAATGGTACATATATTTGCTTACCTATTATTGTCATCATCATCACATGGCGTCCACTGCTGCATGAGGGTCTCCTTCAATGATCTCCATGATAGTTTGGATGGAAATGCAAATAATTGGCAGGCGGATTGGCGATCGCAGCAGTGTTGTGGTTTAACTCACAGAGAGCGCTGCTGCCCGTCCTGTGTAGAGTTCCTTCGGTCGCCTCTTACGACGAAGAAATGTTGGGCTGGGGACACATGTGTTAATAATGGCCACCCTTGACAGGCTGGGTGGCGAACGCAGTGGTGTTGTCGTTTAACTGACACGAGAGCGCTGCTGCCCGTCTTTTGGAGAGGTTCCCTCGGTCGCCTCGCACAGACCTCCAAGGCAGGAATAGTTAGGCTAGGATGGTGACACATGTATTCTATTCGCCGTCACCACACGGCTTTTTATTGTATAATACTGATTTTTCCATCTACAATTTTTGTCTTTCCATTTTGTGAAATGCCTTGTGGTATACATCTTCTCTCATTTGTACGGCCCTTGTAGTGAACTATAGTACATTAAAATAAAACATCATTAAATAAAAACCGGTCTCAAACTAAACAATTTAATAGTAATAAACATACAAAACGGATGATTCAAATGAATATAAAACGTCAAAGTTCACTTGCTCCTATCGATGACCCGAAAGTTCAGCGACCTTGCTATATAGTGATGTCCAATTAACATATTAATCGATAAATATGTCGATGAAATTTACATGTCTCGTGGGAAACCGTGCGTTCGTCCACTGGATGTCGTATTAATGGATCCAAACATTGGGCTGTGGGTCAGTGACTTGTCGACTTCGTGGATTATACATTGCGGCTTCTTGGTGATCCATTGCCGCTTGTGAGGGCCAAATTTGCTTATAATTATTTTCGTGAAACAGAGATTACCCATTACCGCCCTTGTAATTCAATAAATAACCTCTGTTTTTTCCCTCACAGGGTTCATTTTTGATACTTTATAATTTATTTATTTACTTTTCTGTAACATGAGTGCAATAAACGAATGAATTGCATTGCATGCAATTCATAATTGCATGAATTAAATTAAATGAATTGCATCAAAAGTGTCTAGGGATCTCTAGACACTTTTGAGGTGTGTACGTAGTTCAAGTTTCTTGTTTATATTATTTGCGTTAATGATGACGTGGTCACCTAGTATTAGAGCACAGCCTACAATTTAAATATTTTAAAGTGAACATAATTGTAGTGTTACCTTCTGTTAGTGAACCAAATAAATAAATTAAAAAAGTAAGGCCATCCACCTTAGCCAACAGAATTCAACCATACCTTACCATAAGTTTGTTTTCTTCCACTCAGGTATTTCCACCGCATAAACGGCTTCACGAGCGCGCAGTGCCCTGGGCCGCAGACGTCACCGATCAGGGCGGACGTGGCCGATCAGCCCGTGGGCGGATTATTCACCAAACTGGCCAAACAGCAGGGCGGCCCGCCCAGGGTGCCCGCCTTCCCAGTCATGTTCGATATGAGCTCTACTAAGGTGAGTGATAATGTAAATTGTTCTTACTTGCATAGGTAATAAGGGTCACTTGTATAATTTAATATAAATTATGTAATTTATTGTTACTACTAAGGTTTCGAAAAGTAATAAAATGTGCGCCAAATATGTACCTACAAACTGATTTCAATGTCATAGAGTTAGTAATTTTTTTAATTTATGAATACTTAGATTAGAGTCTTTGATTCGTCTTGCATTGATTACCTTATAAATACCTTTTAGAGTTTAAATGACAATATAAAAGGGTGTGAACATTATATTTACTATCTTACGTCATCTAGAAGTTTTTACTATCTTACGTCATCTAGAAGTTTTAAAAACCATTGAGGTGCGACTATAAAAAAACACAATGTTTTTTTTAAATAACTCATTCTTTATTCCAAGAAGGATGCGATTTCTTGTGTGCCAAATCTTTGATGATATTCAACGCAATTTGTATTCCATTGGCCGCTGGGGGCATTTGGGGGGTCGCGAGAGAAAAAAAGAATGTTTTTCCTTTGTTTCGCATTGTATGTCATTTGTTTTGGCAATGAATAAAGCTGTGAGGATGACCTTGTGAAGGTGCTCGTTAATAATTTGCTCTTTCCCGCAGTCTCTTCCTATGTATACTTAGATCTTTAAAACTACACAACGCATTGTGATACGATATTTTTAGTACCTATCAGCACTGCACCTTTGCAAAGCCATGGCGCTAGACAACAAATGTCAACAAATGCACATCACTAAAGCACTCTCTCGTAGCCGGGAATCGAAGCCGCGACCGTAGTTCTAAAGTCAGGCTACCGAGACCACTAGTCCATTCCGGTCGTCAGATTAATCAACACATGAACAATATAGTTATACGTCGGAAGTTAAACTAGCAAATAAAATATAATTTCAAAAACCCATTGTTGTAGTTCACTGGGGTGGGGATGCTTGATTGTTATTTAATGCCTTCGAAATTTTAATCATAAGGTTCAGTCCGCACTTGTTCTACGTGTAATTGGGCGTTTAAAAGCTCACGTGAAGTGACCTTAATAATTCATCTCTGACAAATTGCTCGCTGTATCTATTAACGCGATGATTTCATACTAGAATTACTTTTTTTTCCAAAATGTTTTTTCTTTAATGAGGAGTTAGTTTTCTTTAAAAAAAACTCAACAAAAGACCGAGTCCGAATACAAACCATCATAGAATAAAGTAGTTGCATCTGTTTAATTTTGAACTATCTTTCACAGATATATTTTTTTATAAAACTCCTTTTTTATAAATAAAAAAAACTAGCAAACACGGCGAACTCCGTTTCGCCACCAGATGGCTTTTCTGCTGAATTTTCTTTGCTATAAACCTCACGGAGTTCGAGACCTTTCCAACGAATGCAAAACCGTGGAAATCGGTTCGTGCGTTCTGGAATTATAGCGTCAGGAGGAAAGTCCGACTTATTTTTATATAGTAGATAGTGCGATCTAACACCATAACAAACTTTTAATATAAATTGTAGATTTTTAAGTACTCTCAACTACTGTTGCATTTTACGGATAAATTGTGAAACATCAAAAATCTCATTGATATCTGTTAATATCGACACAAGACGCTACTATACATTGTTAAAATATTTATGAACGTAACCAATTTAAGTTTCTCATTTTGTCATGGGTGCCTCTATTCTTCCCTATTAAGAACGCAAACAATTATTTCTATTTGCATTTGTTATTCGACATTTGTTTAGTTATTTATTCGCTTAAGTACATCACCATCAGCCCATACATGTCCACTGGTGGACATAGGTTTTTTTTTTATCAAACAAGCGTTTGACCATCATCCTGCCTGATGTTAGGCAGGAAGTCTACGATGGAGCACACTTGCAGGATACTCCAATTGCACGCCACTGTGATATTTTTTCGGCTTCTCGCATCCAGCTTCTGCCAGCCATCTTGCGCATATCATCGGCCACCTTGCCTGAGGGCGTCCTACACACACATGGTCTCCACTCAAGAAATCGTCTGCCCCTGCTCAAGTTATTACAACAGTATCGCATTATGAGCCGCTAGCTTTTTTTTATATTCGATCGTTTCATTATTCCCCGATAAATAATCAATGCAATGAATTTTTAAACTGAAACGGTGCGAAAAAAAAGTAGATGAGTTCAGATAACCGAAGCGTGCCTGCTCCCTCACCCGTGCTATAGAGGGAGAATAGTGCGTAACACGTTACTGTTTCTATTAATAATATTTATATGAAAAACTTTACTAATAGACCATCGATAATAATTACTAGTATTATGCGCCCCGTGGTGGCACCTCATACTACTCATCTTGTGGAAATATCAGGTATATTCTTTAAAATACTATAATAGGTTGAGATTATTATTTATTATTAGACGATATTTCTTTCTGTTTGTCACCTCACAACTTACAACTGGGTGAACCGATTTTGATGATTCATTTTTTTATTTGAAAGCTCATACTTCCCGTGTAGTCCCATGCAAATCTGAAATGGCATTCATGAGAAAACGATAAAAATGTTAATATTTTACAATTTGAAGTCGGTTTAGTTTTCTTTAAAATTATTACCATTTTTATCTTGTTCAAAACCGACACGATAAAGAATTAACTAACCAAATCTCTATAGTCCTTCAGAAGTGACGAGTCAAGAGTAGAAAGTAGACTCAAAACAGTGTTAATGATAACTCACGCTTATTTTTGTCCGTTACACGTAATTATAATTATTAGTATTCAATAAAGGGTAAAAGTAACGTACCTCAGTGAAAGACAATTATTATTGTACACACGCTGGCAACACTCAAAAAAACATTACGATTTCCGTCGTAACGACTTCCGTTTCTTTAATATCACAACATAAATCAGTTACAAACAAGTGCTTATGAGTCAAGCCAAATTGACCTTTGCTCTTTTTAAAAAGTAACAACGCAAATAATAGAATATGAATATCACTAACGGCGATGTTTCTGTCTGGAACTTTGCACAAAAAAGTTGCACTTTGATGAAAACTAGCGTTCTCACAGATTTTTCAACAATCGGAAAAAAAATCCTGTCGTCGTTTCTTTTCTCGTGTTTTAAAAATAAAAATATTTTTTTCACAGAGAGTTTTATTCATGTTGTATCGTTGATAAATTTGGTCCCAAACACTTCTCGAAGTTATTATAGCATTAAGTAAAGATTTCATAATGGAAAGACAGTGTGAAAGTTCCCTTTATAAATCTTGCCATAATTGTATTAAAATATAATTTATTTAGTTAATATACAAAGTACTATTTACAGAATCAACTTAATGCGGCAATGTTGACAATAATTTCTACCTAGGTTTTATTTTATTTATTTTACAACTAAAACATATGAATAACACAAAACATTTCAAGTGGCTTTTGTGAATTCAATCAATTAATATGTAAAAATGTCCACCTAATCCGTGACTCTATCGACGTATCGCCGGTATCGATCAAGTCATTTCTAATACCTATTTTATACAATAAAATCATACCACGCAGCTAAAGGAATATCTAACCATATCCGATATTTAGTACAATTCTTTTCTCAGCACACGAATTTCACTCTAGATAGCTACATGTATCGGTGACATGCGTAAGTCCTACACAACCTTAAGGCAATTAGTTTAAACTACGGGGGTTATTAAAGGCCCATTCTGGTCAACCCCAGTAGACCGTGAAAGGTATAAAGTTCACTATGAAAAAAAAAACAACATAACAAGTGCAGGAAGTTGATAGTTGTGTGCGCGTGCGCGCCACGCTCCACCCTAAAAAAACCTAACAAAAGAAAAAAAAGAGAAATAATCACCCAAGAAAAATACTAAAAATAAATTACATAACCTGCCGGTGCTCAGTGACCTTACAATTTTTAATTACCCGCAGTTCAAGTCGGAGATCTCGAAGGAGAAATAAAAATTTCATACGCCACTATCTGTTGATCCATCTGGTCGGGTTTCACAGTAATTGCGCCGTTTTGAATCCGTAATGCACATCAACTCGCCGGCTTTATTGTAATAACCGGGGCAATTATATCTGATAAGGGGTGTAACCGCGCGATGTGCTTGCTTAAGTTAACTGATATTTGAGGGATTATAACTTTGATACGATGTGATCGTTTATATATGTACTAAGTGTCGCGGAAAATGTTTGTTATTCACTAAACTAATTTAATAAATGCTTGACAAAGATCGTATTTTAGGGTGCCGAGAAATTTTCGAAAACTTGCAGCATAAAAGTATTATTATTATAACCTCAGATGCTATCCAAAAGCAATATTTAAAAAACCAATACCCAATAGGAATTAATTATAATCCTAAGGCCA
>SJJU01028501.1:0-15119 GCA_012932125.1 Conopomorpha cramerella | reverse complement strand
GAATTTCAGGAATTCCTTTCTTAGTGCACCCCTATGGTACCTAAGCTACGACCGTACCGAATTTCAAGTGTCTACGTTTCGCCGTTTGGGTTGTGTGTTGATATGTCAGTCAGTCAGTCAGTCATTCAGTCAGCTTTTCCTTTTATATATTAAGATTTCATTCAGAACGTGTCAACACACCTTAAAAATTTTCTTGGTAGCAATAATACTACAGAGCCGAAATGTACTAAACTTTGTTAGAGATTCTATCTGTATAACATCATCTGGGATTCCACGTAGCGTTTTAATCAGTACTATGCTGTAGCGCTGATATACAAACAGGCTTATTACACATATTATCATTTACATTCTTGTGATCCTAAGTAAATCTTCTCTCTCTCTTCTCTCTCTAAGTAAGTTGGTATAGATAATTGATCTAACTACAAATGTTTCCTCTCCTCTTCTCTTTTTCTTTTCTACCTACACAACATTAGCTCTGGGATAGACAGAGATAATTAATCTCCATCTGCCTTCAAGATCACTAGCATACCTTCTGCCCGTTCTTGTATATTCATTAATCTTCTGTATAGAACAATTTTAGACATAGCTATTGTACTATGACCTTATTTACAGGAAAAGCTTTTAATTTTTTTATTTTGCCTAATTTACATTGAAGTAGTAGATTTTCATGTTGCCGCAAATGTTTACTTGCTACTTTTTTTGGAGAGAGAAAACAATATGGCGAAGTCACGTAATTTTTGTTTGGCAAAAGCCATCGTTGAAAATGCAACTTTGGCATAATAGTGCATAGTTTAATCGGAACTCGTCAGAACTTGCAAAGTTCGGCGAAAAAGTATTTTTATACGAATTTTTACTTTGCAACTTACGTATTAAAAGCGAACGCTTCGCTCGTACACCTAACGTACGTGTGTTAGTTCCTCTGCCTACCCCGCCTTGTGATTAAAGCGTGAAGTGTATTTTTTTAATGTTAGTTTCGCTATAATAACAATAGCATGTACCCATCGAAGTTTAGCAATGTTTTGATGAACGTTAGCTTAGAACTAAAATACGGTTAGAAACAAAATGTATTACAGACTAGAAGAGCCAGGAAGATACTGGCAGATTTTTTTACAAAAAGAAAACCAAAATGGTGAGGATATTATTGTAGGTAATAATTCTATTCGCAAAATCTTCACGAATTTATCACCGACCGAACTTTGGTAATTAAAAAAGCGAATGAATGACGTGCCGATTAACGAGAAAGTTATTATCAAAAAAGGGAAATTCCATCAAAGAGTTTGAAAGCGGATTAAACGAGGAAAGGAATTAATTGAAGTTGTCCCAAGAGCTGAGAGTAATCGAAGAAAGTCCAGGGATTTTTCTTCTGTATTGTGTACATGGAATCTTATACGATGGGAACCTTTAGTACACTTTGATGCTTCCTAGTTAACTTTTAGAGAATCGTGTCTTAGAATGACAATGAAAAGTATAAATAATCCCGTTCGCACCCATGTTTTCAAAGACTGCTGGTGTCATGGTTTTATTTCCCAAACCAGTATGGGATATAATAATATACAATTTTCGCTTCATACTGTAAGGGCAGGCAGTTGTTTTTTCATTTGATAATATCATACATGCGCTCCATCGTAGGCCACGTCGCTGCTTAACATCAAGGAGGATGGTGGCCGAATGCTTGTTCACTGTGTTTAAAAAAAATACATCTTGACAATTAAGTTTAAACCACGGTAATTTTATTAAGAAAAATTTAACACTTCCACAAAGGAGCGAGTCCGAAAACGAATAATCATAGAATAAATAGTTGCATTTCTTTTGTTTCCTACTATCTTTGTATTTTTTAAAACTTCTCATCAAAACACTACTGTGTTACTTAGAAAATTGAAGCAGTTAAAATAATCCATCCACCAATCCAATCCAATATTTTATCTACATCTTTACTACTGATTTAGGTACGTGTTTGTGACTTTGGTTAGAGTGTTTTCGTTCTTAGGAACATCGTGGTTCGTTGACGACACTTCCCCAAGTCTAGTGTAAGTTTCAAGCACTCGGAACTAAGCGTATAGTAACAAAAGAAAGATTACGGCAAAATTTTCATAACAAAAGTTCACCTATATTCAAACTTCACAAACTTATGTCATTACTACTTATTTTGTTTCCCACGGAGCGCCTGAAAACGAGGTGCGGCAATTTGCAACTAGCTTGCAGTTTTGTTTGCTATTTGAAAACTTGAAAATTACGTTTTAAATAAAACGCGCTGTAAAGAAATTTATCATCTGTAAGTACCTAATTATGTTTCTCATGGTATTTACTTCTCTAGTATATTTTATTAACGTATCATGTCCGTGATTACCGAAGTCAATAGACGAGTAGGAACTTACCCACACATAACGCTTTAATATATTCTAACTTTGTAAAAGTTAATACGGCTTTAGCATATTATTCACAATCCTGCGACGTGCGTGCGACCATAAACCATATAATGTCATTAACAATTTATCCTTATTCATGAATTTAATGCAAATCATATCAGTTACAATGTGACAAAAAAAAAAACCTTTTCCGCAACAAAAAAAAGTATTTCCCTTTTTTAAATCGAGTTAGTTCGTGTGACACGTTAGTCTGCGATCACTCACCGATTGACTGACAGGCTTTTGTCCTGGTCAAGTATAAAAAAAATGTTCGGAATGCACAAATAGGTCAGTTGGCTGGTTCGTTTAAATGTTCACTATTTTTTTTCATTTCCGCCCTTCCGGGAAGGAAATCAGCAACATTAATTCGGAATGTACAATTGAATTAACTTAAAACGACTTAATTGGTAGCTTCTTAAACTGGATATATTGTAACAAGCAAAGTTTTCCGCTCATTATGCAGTAAAAACAAATTAACTTAAATTTCTAAATTCCTGATAATATAACTAGTAATGTAACTACTGTAATAATTTGCAAACAGTATCGTAGCCAACATCTGTACCTAAAACGTACATGAAACATATCGATGCCATTTGAGTTCAGTATTTTTTCTTTTTTATATGTCTAGTAGGTAGTACAGTTCCAGATATGTAGTTTCATCAGCAAACCACTGACAACAACTTTCCATGCACATCGGCACACACGGGACGTATTTGTGTAACTGTCACAGTCATATTCTTGACTCATCTCCGCGGTTTCACACTGAGCTTGTACAACAAAGACCTGTTTCAAATCGCGAGCTCATGGAAAGACAACATTGTCACACGACTGTACTTAAAATCCATCCATTCTCTGGTGTGAAGGCAAAGTTGAGTCGCCCCATGTCGAACTGCCTAACGAACCCCGCAACTTGGGTATAGAGTTAGTTACTAGCTTCCGGTTTAGGCAAACTTCCTGCCCCCTCTCTCCATCTAGCGGTTGTCAGACTGGGAATATTCTTTTTTGTGTTTGTTACCGTGAAATTTTGTTTTTCCTTACACTTTTTGTATGCTCGTATGTCGCGGGTTCATCGGTGATGATTACCTGTAACAAATTAATATTTTGTTAGTTGATTAATGTTTTGATTATGTATGTGTTCTCACACATAATACTAATATCTCTGCCTCTCTGAAAGATTAGAACAATATAATAAAAATAGTTGATAATTATTAATTACAATACTGCGTGTAAAAGGACCCCGAGTAATGGTCTTAAAAACGTTGTTGGGCTATTTTTTACATTTACCCACATTGTCGCCATAGTAAAAGTTGTTTAAATCAACGAGCCCAACAACGTTTCCAACACTCGCTCGGGGTTTTTTTTTTCATGATGCATACACATGAGAGTCTTATGATTAAGATAAAACTCACAACTTTTGACTAAGTACACTTCGAAAAATATTACTTACAATAAGCCACCCGGGCCCTCTGTTCAATCGCTTGCCTATAGTAGATAAGTAACGTTAACAAAAAGCTGAAGATATGTAAGTCATACCACTTCCAAGGCAAATTAAGGTACCTCAAGTCAAATGAAACTTAACGACCAGTCAAAAATTATGTACATCTGCGGTATGACAACTTAAATTAGGGTCCCTGTTCACGAAAACCCTTAAAACGCCATACAGCACGGCTCCCCCGGGAAATTATGGACTTAACACCTGACAGGCTCAAATTTTAATGCCAGCTTCCCGCAGCGCCGCTTTTCGCAGAATAAATTAACTTGCTGACGGTTAAGGATCATGAACTAACACTTGGATCATCTTGGACATTATGATGTTCGAAAAATTTGAGTTTTAAGGACTAAACTCCACTCGATAGAGTCTAAAATGGAATGATCGAATATGGTGTGTTGGTTCCTGTGTAGATCACATCATATTATGCAATTCTGTATGTTTTATAATCTTAAAACTTCACTAGTGGTGCGGTGATTTTGCACATAATGCTAATACGACTAAAATATGGGTCCAAAGTGCGATCTACAATTTCAATATTTGACGCTCACATGAAATGGTGACTACCTATAATGCCTAGTATTAAAATAAACTTTTTTCATCGCACATACTAAAATTGCCTTGCGTTATACCCGGTAGAAACATTGTGTAAAATGCACTGTCTAAAAGGAGTTGACCATCATTTTCTTCTTTTACTTAGCTAAATAATACAAATCATAAACGACAACGTACAATTTACAAACACGTCCTATAAATATCTTTTAATATCACGATCAAAGCTAAATGATATTTGAGTAGTCCGAAGATTTAATGGCAATAAAATATAACTGAAGCCGTCGCTGAAATTAAAACCAGCTTCGGGATACCATACCCTAGTTAATTGTCACCATCTTATATTGACCTTAGCATCCCAAGAAAACAGAAACATCATTAATATATAGATACAACAAAGTCTTTAGGTAGCTCAGCTTGTCCAATACAGAACATTCTCATAATATTTTTCTCTCAAGGAAATTGCTCGGAGCCGTTTAAGTTTGTTCGAAGGAAATGGCCTTTACGACGAAGACGCCGCAAAAACAAAGTTCCACAACAACCTCTCAACGATATAGATATTTTTCATAAAGAAATATTCTTTAAAAGAATTCACTTTGAAGACGAAAATAGACTTGGTGAAGAATGTAACTAGTGGCAAGTTAGTTGAGTTCTGAGCTAGTTTTCTTGAAGCTGACATCCTGAGAAGGGAAATGCCTTTATGAAGAAAATTACAGCAGAAATCGTGGGCAACTGCTCTGGTGGATTTTTTGTACCACAGGATATTAACTGAAGTAAGTCCTGTAGTTAATTAGCAACTCCTGTATTTCCAGTTTTAAATAAATTAAGTAGGTTACGTAAGCGCCAATTCAACTCTATTTACTCATTTTTCCATGTTAAAACAAATCACGTCATGGCCGAACAAACGCCAGATTTTAATAATTGATGCTCAGAAACATTTGAACACAATTCACATATCACGAAACAACATTTTATAACGCCCGTTAAAACAACACATTACAAACAAAATATCGTACGTTAACAAAAAGCAAAGCATCGTTGGCTGCAACTCAAGAATATAACTATTCCAAAAATTCAGGAGTTTATTTTTATACGCTTTTGCCGCGCTCTACAAAGCGTACGGACTGATGCATGACATGTTTTGAATACAGAATAATTTCAAACGGACAAGCCTCAGACCCTTATCGTTCCGGTTATCGTACTTACAAATTACCTTGAGCCCGAGGGCTGTCATGTCACGTCCAACAATATCTCAACATAACTGGCTGGATAACTTTGACTTCATTAAGTTGCCGGTTCAAAGGACGTAGGGATGTCTTGTCGGGGATTCGCCAAACTCGGTACCACTCGTTCATTATTGCAAACAAATATTTAAACTGCTGCGTACACTCGTACGTCGTTGTTGTGTGTAAATACCAAAAGATTAGATGATTTTCGCTCCAATTGAAATGTTTTTTATATTGACTAGGATTTTTTTAAACGGTCACACACAGCACAACTGTATTCGGGAAATGCTTTTCATAAGTACTATTTTGATTAATGTATAACCAAGGCCGGTCGAAGGGTAACACATGCAGATTGTATGAAATGGCTGGGTCAATAATTTAACAGTCGAACTCTATGACAATATTGATAACCCAGCTATTTTGAAAGGTGGAAATGACTACGACTGTTCTTGTGTTACCTATACTTTACATTGATTGCGCAATGGCCGAAAAAGGACTGAAACTCGACAAAGAAAACAAATAAAGAAAATCTCTTGATTCAGAATCTTTTTTCAATCCCGTTTCACAAAAGAAAACGCCATTGATCTTAGTATACGGCGTAAGTAAACCCAGTGTTATTAAACTTGACTAATGCAACGAAGTGCCGTAACAACGCCTGACATTGCTGCATAGCAAATTTAGTTGCAAACGCCTCAGTCTATTACTTCGGTTGGAGCTGACAGCATCAACTCTGTAATATTAAGTGAGTTATAGCGTCCAAACTACTTTCATTAAGAACTTAATTTTATGATAAATACGCAGCTCCCGTGCTGGTCTTGGACGTGAAATAATGATACTTCTGTAGTATACAGTTGTACTAGTGAACACCTTAGCTGAGAGCCTGACAATTTTCTAGGGAATGCTTTTGTGCAAGCTGAAGTCAGGCTTCAAACAATTATCATCAAGGAAATTATAGTACTCGGTTTCTTTTTTGTATTCCTACCTCTTTTTTCTTATTTACAACCTGATAATGATTCTCTAGTCAGCTTAGCCAACAAAATTTGAGCCCGCGGGGTTAATTGACCATGTAGATTTTGTGTCGCGGCCCATAGTTAACTAAATGTGCTGTCAGTAACATGAAAAGGGAGCAAGTGGTTCACAAGATATCGTAGGCCTTGAACTGGGATAAAGTAATCGATCAATATGCGGTACTAATGTTCTCTTAAGGCGTAAAAACATTATAATTATGTTCAGTTAAGGCTCAAATCATTTGGGTTAATTTGACTGAAAAATCCTGATATTATAAAAGCATTTATTTGGATGGATGGATTTTTATTACTCTTTCACACAAAAATCCTGAACTGATTTTAATGAAACTTTACGCCGTATATTAAAACGTTATTGTCAGTGTTTCTCTGCTATTATATTCATGTATTATAGATATAAACTTCCTCAAGCCTTCATATACTAAAACAAACGGCATCAAAATCCGTCGTTATTAAGATCTAAGCATATATAGGGACAGACAGCTGCAGGCCTATCACGCGCCTCAAGAAAGACATGACATAGAACAAATACGCGCTCTGATTGGCTGTTATGTCACGCTTTGTGCGACTCAGCTAGTTTCAACAAATCGGAACGCGTTATATGTCTTGTCACTTATTTCTTGGAGCGCTGTGCTAGGGGGGCTGGAGGCGACTTTGTTTTACACTATGTACTGGTGTGTGTATGTGTTAATAATACCTAGTGTACCCGCAATCTCTTAGGGCATTACTTGAATAGCAACACGCAAGCGACTGTGTTGCCGCAAATAGCAAACATATGTAAATTTACCCGCACGAACGGGATATAAAGAAATCTTCACATCTTTCCACGTATTTCATAGAGGTGGCGTATGTTCTCCGCAATATTTTAAGTTCTGTGACATAATTTAAAAAAAAATAGTTCACATATAACTAAAGAAACCCTCCTTAATGGGGTGGACAGATTGTTTGGAAAATTGATGTCATTTAGTATAGTGCGCATATTTGTGTCTATGTATCAGTTTTCACGAGACTTCCTGTGTCACGAAAACATTATTATCGTTGAGTTGTTATATTGTGACAAATTAAAAATTAACCTTAATGTTTAAGGACATTGAAAAAAGTTTCAACATTTTTTTTAAATACAGCGAACAAATGTTTGACTACCATCCTGCCTGATGTTAAGCAGCGATGTGGTCTACGATGGAACATTAAGCTGGTAGACTATGTGAAACAGCGATACACATGTTTTGCCGCCACTGCGAGAGTGTACAGCCCCTGGTCTATCATCCTAAGGTAAAAACTCTTTTAAATATAAATACTTAGACATTAAGGTTAATTTTGAACAGACTTGGCCCCCAGATTCTATACCGACTGTATGTGTACGTGTGTACACATACAGTCGGTATAGAAATCATCAAAAGTGTCTAGGGATCAAGTACATTTTAGAAGATTGCAATCAAGAATATATTTTACAAAAACTGAATTCATTCATAAATTATTCAAAATGTGGTGATAAGTCATTGATACAGGCATGGGGAATTAGGTAGGAGACCAATCCAGAAGATTAGATTTGATTTAAATAAATTAGATTTTTTTAGAGCTAAAAATTTTCTTGATCCCTTGACACTTTTGATGTGTGTATCTATAAAGTTAACTAGTAGTTTTCGATGACACGAATTGGAGAACATTCAGACGCTTTAAGTACATGTTTTAATAAAATATTAGTACGAGAGCGATAAACATGTGGAACGACCGCTGCGACATTTTGTGAGAATCCAATTTTTACACGAGCAGATAGAACAATGTTGCCAGGATTTGAATATTGCCTGAACATTTCAAACGCAACGCCGTTGTTTGCACCACAAAGGAAAAAACTGAACTAAAATCGACAAAGCCTAAAAAACAACTTGAAGCCTACATACACAAAGCCCAGCACCGCTTACCTACCATGAAATTTTAATTCTCTTTGCACATTTTCATTTCCACCCTCGCAAACCCTTCAAAATCATTGGCCCAACTGAAAAAAAATCCTCATACCAAATAGAATACAGACACCACAATCCGGTAGAAGATCGACGGAAAAGTTTCACTCGACTAAAGTCTTTAACACTTCCGTATCAGAGCTCAGATTGCAATGGGACAGGGGCCAAAAGTGATATCCCGCAGAGAGTCTGCGACATAGCTGCTTTGGGCTCCGACCCCACTAAAGTACATTTGCTGTTAATATTTTATAAACACTGCAAAAACATGTGTAGCGTTTAAAATAGGGGACCAAATGAGCACACCTATATCTTTTCTACTTACAATCTTGGTGTATGAAATGACGAGTGCATTTCGACGCACTAAATACTCACTATTATTTAAAAAAATGCACTAAACATGAAAGTAGTAATATAAGGTAGGTAACTATTTGTAGATATGTCTTAGGTATTAAATGTCCTTTCGAATATTAATAGTTTCGGATATTACGGCGCGAAATTAACCAAAGATAAGTATTCAGCTTACCTTCGTTGTTTATTTCGCTCCGTAATACCCAGTTTAAACTACATAAGTGATGCGCGTTGGTTTAAAAATCGGAGTTATTTCATATTATTTGCCTTTCAACGCCAATAGGAGTACGGGGCGTCGTCGTCTTTGTGACGCGCCTTTGGGGAGGTCTATGTCCAATAGTGGACGTCTTTTTGGCATGATGAAATGATAACCGTAGGGCAGCATAAAGTGTGTTTGACTGAAGTCATATCAGTCAGCCACTTATAAAAGAGACTTATCACAGTATCCTAATACTGAAGGGAGATAACATTATATTGACTAAACTACAGTGATTCACTATGTTGTGTGCAACGCAATTAAAAGTTAATCTTTTTAAACAAAAGCTATGCAATTTACGCACATCATGGGTGATGCGCGTCGATAATTTACAGATAATATGTAATTAAACACCCAGATAATATTTATCAAACTAAAGTAAAGTGGTGGTTGGTTTTTTCAATGCCTATATTTTACATCTGTTCTTAAATAAAATAAGGAATTATTCCCATATTTATACAGATAGTACTATTTAGGTAGTCAAACTTACAGAATAGTTTTCCAACATGCACAATTAGTAAGTAGTCAAGCACATTGACATAAATGACTCCTAATAATTAAGCTTACAAAATTTCAGCCCCAACCTAAATGTATAACAATTAAGGGCCAAATCAATCTGGATTACGAACAGTTTACGTTCTTAATTAAAAACCCGGGGTAGAAAATGTAACGATTCGTCAGTAATTTGATGATGAGGGATTTGTAGGTACTACAGGCGGACGCCGCGCCGCCGCCGGTGGTGTAGCCGCGGGGCAATCGACAGGCGGCTGTGGGAGAAACATGTACGCAGTGATAAAGACTTTCCATTACATCCCCTTCTACAATGCCTAAAGGTGAATTATCGGCGTTACATTGTTACAGTGTGACAATTATGTGTCGGTTGCGTCATTCAGGTTGCTTTGTTTGGTTGTGGACATGAGGTCTGCGACATCCTCAGACTAAAAACAACTAGACCTGCAATCCTAAACTGACGTTTAGATTAAAACGAGAATATGAAAAACATGCAAGAGAGAAAGAGTAAGAAAATGTATCTTTTGTCCCTTACTGCGTATCAGGGTAAATCTGGATCCAAACTGTCAAATTAGTAGTATAATTGACAGTTTGGATCCAGATTGGGTGGAAAAGAGACAGACTGAGTCGCAAGTCTAGTTTTGTTTGGTCTGAGGCGAAATCATATACAATGTATAGATTTTTTTATCACTATGAACAAGCGTTTGACCACCATCCTGCCTGATGTTAAGCAGCGATGTGGTCTACGATGGAACACACTTGTTCATTAGATACCTATTCACCCGCGACTTAAAGACATCCATACTGTATTGCGCAGGAAACACAGACTCCGGCAAGTCGTTCCACATCCTTGCGGTTCGCACTATGAAAGTAGACGCATACTGTTTTATTCGCGTAAATGGCAAATCCACCTGGTATGGATGACGTTTTGCCGTTCTCCTGGTTGACACATAGACAGATAATATGTATACATAGATTGACACACGACTCCCGGAGGACTTCAATAACAAATTTGTTTGACAGCCATATCAATACAGTTCTCAACTAATGAGACATACGTAGATTTGACATATAAGTTAATCGCTTACAGGGATTCAGGCAGAGACAAATAAACCACTGCCTGCTACGATACACACACAGATATCTTCCCTAATTCACATTAAACATTTTTTTTTACTGGGACGTCGGTTTTCGGACCTACTTTTTATTTTCCTATTATATCATCGGGATACACCTCAACTTACATAAAAAAATATCTATTACTATTTTTCTTCAGATGAACGAAATTGTCCTTCAACTTGGGGAAAAGCCAACTTCTTAAATAGAAACGGTTCAGTAGTTTTCAGAGAATGAATGAATGATTTGAGAGAGTGAACGGCTAGAGTCGTCATAACAGTAAAAATAATATTGGGTGTATTTTACTGTACTTCAATGTGTTAACGTTAAGAATGTGCCGTCTCTACATTTAATATACATACATACACCACACGCCTGTCTCTCAGAGGGGTAGGCAGAGACTACAGAACTCAATTTGTCACGGTCCTGACATACAACTTTCGCTTCATCAACATTGATACATCTCTTCATACATGACCTCCGGTTTCGAGGACTTTTCACGCCACATTCCGCCAAGATATCATCAATCTGGTCAATGTATGTTTTAATATCATACCTACATAACGCACAAATCAGTTCTACTAATTTATATCATTTACATACTCTACCTGTTAGAGATACATATAACATGTTCCAAAGTCAAAATATAACATCGCGTAGTTGGCCCGTCACCTTTGTTTAGAGAGTTCTTCTTTCTGACCCTCAGTTATATTTCTTACTTAAAAAAACATTTTTATTGCTTAGTTGAACTTTTCTATTAATAACACGAAACTCCACTCTACAAATAATGAAATGGATGGAGATTCCAACCCTTTATACAGGGGTCCAAAGATCTCAAGTTTATAAGAAAAAACTACAAATTCGCGGGTAAAACCATGGGAAGTCTACTATAATATCATACCCTGCTGTGGCGTAGGAATTGAACCGTGGTTGAGGAGTGACGTAGCTCGCAGCCTCCGGGGATTCCGTCTATTCGTATTTGTCGGTTGAACGCCATTTGCCAAATATCTATCGATATAGCCCCACAGTAGTATAGGGGTGCTAGATAATAATGCATTCTTGATTTTTTTATGAAGATTTTTTTTTGAATTTTCAACTTGATGTTCTGTCTTGCTATTTATGTTTGAACTAGGAATCCCCGCGATTTCATTCTCGTAGTTTCAGTTTTTCATACAAAAACTGCCCTGGCCAATATTTTTTAAAATTGAGAAATGATGAAAATGAACCCCACACCTATAGAAGAACTTACGTGCCAAATTTGAAGACGGAGCGGTATTGCCTGGACGATGATTTGCTGGTTTCAATTTGTACTAAAGATTATTAGGTTAAGTATACTTGTTGTATTTCTACCGCTCTCCTTCTTAATTCAAATTCCGACATAATCAGAGAGAAATCATAATATTGTTATTGCTTTGTGAAAAAGGCGCTGGATGAATGGTATAACACTGTCGCACAGCTTAAGCCCTCATGGTACGGCCAAGATATCTTCCGAAGGCCAAAGGCCGAAGACTCGAATTAACCTAGATTATATCAAAGGTCTTCAGTACACACCGCAAGGGATTTGAACCAAATTACAAATCGAACTCAAAAAAAAAAGAGATATATGACCTTACTTCAACATAAGTACTTCTAAATCGGAATTCCATTGAATCTAGTACGCCAATTCCCAATTCTAATGACTATAGGAATGCGATAAAAATACACTACTGCTTTACTTCACTTCTTATCCTATTTTTCTTCAACAAAAAAGCAATGCAATGAGTTTTCGCAATTCTACTACAAACGGGATAACAGAATTGGGTCTATTTTCCGACGGGCAGAAGCAGTTTGATTAGGGATCGATTATCGAGAACTTGTTCCACGTCATTCACTTTGTAGATAACGAGCCAATAAATGTTGGAAGAGGGAAAAGAGATCGCTGTCTTTTCAACCAGAATGTCCACTTACTTTGTGTGGATAGCTGACTGAAAGAAACTGCGTCATTTCAAAAAAATAAGCACTTTTAAGTCTCACAAATAGCTATGTGAACCTTTTTTAATTTTGAGACTGCAGGTCTGTTAGTTATTATAAAGGTCGTAATAATTATAAATCTCTAGATCAAGTTCTCGAGTGGAGAGCGCGTCTCGGCAAACGGAGTATAGGACACCCTCAGGCAAGGTGGACTGATGATATGCGCAACATGGCTGGCAGAAGCTGGATGCGAGAAGCCTAAAATAGATCACAATTGCGTTCAATTGGAGAGGCCTATGTTCAGTAGTGGACAAATTTGGTTTAGATGATGATGAATTAACATAATAGATAGGAATATAGTACTTCAGAGATACTTGTACTACCACTTGTACAGTTCTAGTATACTTCTATTGATTCATGTGTGTTCGGCGTTAAAATAAAACATAAAAATCCTTTCACAACATTCCTGAAATTCTGTAGGTACCATATTATTCAAACAGATATACGTACATATATTCAGACCTTAACGTGTTTACCTACTGCGTGTGTCCGTAGGCGTTGAGAATAATCAAGGACTTAAAACTTTGACTTTCCATGAAAATTAAACCTGATCAAAACAAGAACTCATTCCAAGTTCTCTGTATGTACACAGGTAAGTACAGTCAAGGACGAACATAACACTTCCGGGTTTCTTCAAATGTTTAGTCATAATAATATTTTTATAGAGTTTGATAGTTAACCCTATGACAAAAACAATCATTTAAAAAAAATACAGGTATACTAATTCAAAAACCTCTTGCTTTTTGAAGTCAGTTAAAAAAACCAGAAGCGTTACCCTCGAGCAGTCCTGGACTGCACAGTAACAAAGACTTTCAAAGTAAAATCTCTGTGACATCATGTATATCCGAAATCCATACATTTTCCTGAATGTGAAATGGTAAAAGTTCTAAATCTCTGATCTCGCAAACTTTATAGGGAATTCAGGGGCGTTGTGGAAAGTTCAGCGTTTCCGGGAAACACGTCTTTTGAATTTTGATAGAAAGAATTATTATAAAGGTGTTCGACAGACCATAAAAATGTTGTAAGTACTAAATCTTCGAAAGTCATAAATTAAATTGTGACGTAGCTTAAACTGCATCGACCGTATTTTGTTTGTTAGTACATTGTAAGCTGTGGAGATTTGCTTAGTAAGTGCCTCTCTGCCTATCCCGCTTTGGGACTAAAAAGCGTAAAATGTACTCGTATTATTAAGTGTGGCGTTAGCCCATGTCGGGTCCTTGAACTAGCAACCAAGAGGTTTTGAATCCGAGATTCTATCAAAGACCTCTTATTCATATCCCCTGTAAGCTACGGAACATTCGTACGGTGAAGGAAAACATCAATCATCATCTATTTAAGAAAACCGCATCAAAATCCGTTGCATAGTTTTCTAGATCTAAGATGAAGATCTAAGCGAAGATCTATCTATGTATAGGGACAGACAGCGGGACGCGATGTATTGATGAAGTTGTATTTGAAATGCGACAGGTGAAGAATCTTTCATCCCTTACCTAAGAACACACTTTACTTAAGAACATTTCAAAAAGAGAGATACACTTCTCATTGTTAGCACCTAATACGATTACTAACTAAAGTCGAAACGTAAGCAGCTTAGCTTTACACTCTACTCAGCTACATACACACGTCCTGTTGAAATAGTAAATCCCTGAGTCAAAAAAAAACAAAGAAAACAATGTTAGGGAAAACAAAAGGACTTAAAAATAAAAGAAAGGTTTTAAAACGAAAGTACCTCTACAATCTGACAAAAGCTGAAGACATGATATAGAGTGGTCATTCAATTCTTTAGATAGTAGCTGTAGCTTTATAGTGGTGCCGAACTGTATACCTATGGTACATTAAGCAACGTCTTGTCCTCACAGTGAAGAAAAACATCTTGAAGAAACATACCCTGCACTCTTTTCTCCCAGAGATCTACAGATGTCCATTTGTCACAGCCCTGACATGTCCCTACGCCTCTGGCTCGAAGTCATTCTCGTATCCAAAGGTCGCCCACCCCAATAAGGATTATGGACATGGATTTATGTATGTATGTAAATAAAGTAAGCTCTATGAACACTAAATCCGAGCCGGAAGCGTTCAGGGACAGGATGTTTATTTTGCTGTATGAGTTCCCCGTCACACATATACCGCTGGCGGCCAAAATGAATTCGGAACCAAAGGTTCGCAACCAGTCGGCTTTCCGGTTGCGCCGCCTCTGCGTACTTTGATATTTTTTAACGAT
>SJJU01028497.1:0-10461 GCA_012932125.1 Conopomorpha cramerella | reverse complement strand
TGCGCTAGTCGACATTAACTTTATTCCGGTGTGTTCTTATCGGATATTTTGAAATTGCTTAACACGAACCTCCTTCGGTGGCCATCGGAGGAGAGTCAATGGGTATATTTAAATTCGATGTGTCTAATATGACCCCCTTTCCTCTCCCGAACTATTTATCTTTGACATATTTCCCCTTCGACAACCAAAACAAAACAAGGCAATAACAATGTAACAGATAAATTCTAAATTTGTGGGAGATGTAAGTATGTACATACTTTGTTAAATAGTTTTTAAACAAAGAAAACCACGACATGTCAGTCAGGGGAGGTAGGAAGGTACGCATGTAACATAGTGTGCAGTCATATTTGTATTCATCATTTCGTTAATAAATAAATCTTTTAACTTTCACAAATTTAAAAGTCCACCAATCATCCCTTTGCTAAAGGCAATTTGGCGGAAAAGGATCCTATTACGTCAACGTTGGTTAGTAATAATGTTTGCAACTTAATTAAGCTACCTACAAGAGGAAAAAGTTGAAGGTTGCTAACCTGATATTCGTCTAATAACTATGCTGGCAACGTCCGCGTCTCGTGCCGGTTGCGCACGCACTGACACTGACTGACTGACCAACTACTTGAACACTTCTGTCTGACTGAATCGCTCCATATAACCTAACCTTATTCAAATAAAAAAAACAAACCGCGCGCAGCAGTACACAGTCGACAAAACGTAGGTACCTATTCGCATATATCTGGTGGTACCTAATGTGTAGGTAGGTAGAATAGAAACATAAAATTGAAAATAATGTTTCGATACAAAATAACTACTTACCTATTCATGTCGATTTACATAACGGTGGTAAAAAAATACACTTCACGCCTTTTAATCCCAAAGCGGGGTAGGCAGAGGTAAACAATACAATATTTATTTATCTGACAACTTTTAAAAAGAACTCGTTTCTTTATTTTAGCTTCTACTTATAGTCCGCGCGCTGTAGGAAAATCATTTTGACAGATATACTGAGGTGACTGATAGTGATGTTTGTTTGCACATCAGCTCACAAATAATCGACATTTTCTCATTATATTCAACTTAGTTAACTCTGACTTTGCTCCGTCCATTACTTTGCTCACGTTCTGTCAAATTCACTATTTGGCTTTACAAGACTGTTAGGCAACAAATCCCTCGGCAACTACGTACCATAGTTCCCTTTATTAAGTTGCAGTGCGTAAGGCTAAGTTCACATTAGTGTTCACATGACGATAGGCACAATGTCATCTCCGAGCGGTGTCGCGCGGTCATATGAACTTAAATTATATAATCCCATTAAATAACATCCATTACAACAAAAAATGTTTGTCTGTAAAGTCGGTTTACGGACGGTAGTTTGACAATATACACATATTACTATATTAAATATTACACTAGTAGTAGTACAACGTAGACCACATCGATGTAACAACGAACAAAAAACTCTTGCGTTAGCGAGCGGCCTAAGGACCTATTTTGTTCATAAGTAGAAATTATAAGAGTATATAGAAAGCAATAGACTATAAAGGAGATAAGTTTGATACCTACTTAAATAGGTACACTAAAAAAACCTAAACACGATTGGTGAACCGAAAATTGTTACCTAGGAACATGTTTTCCACATTACAAAATGACGCAAGTAGTAAAAAAGAATGGTTGAAATCGGAGTGTAGATAGACACAGTCAGACAGTAACGCAAAGACACAAATTTTGTTACGAGAATAACGTCCCTAGATATCACCGCTCTACATATCGCCCTCCCCCCACGTGTCGCGCGCGCCACAGCCGCCACCGACGCCGGTCAGCCGAACTGAATGCACAAGCGGAGGAAGAAGGCGCAAAGTGATAGATAAGACCTAAAAACGACTAGACGTAGTCCAAAAATACCTGAATTATTTATTGATTTGAAAACCTTTACACTTTCATCTCATAAAGTTGTTTAAGTCCTCCCCCCACACTATTTAAAGTGTCCCGCCCGCGCGCCACACAATGGCGTACAGTCAAGGACTGCCAGAACATAACACTTCCGGTTTTTTTAAATGGTTAATAGGTGGTTACTATTATTTTTATAATGTGAAAGTGATACCTACCTACCTAGATGCACTGTCAAGCGCTATAGAGCATTGAGAGGATGGATGAAATTGGATTGCCAAAAATAATTACATGCAAGAGATTAACATAGGTTATGTAAGGTGTGAGTTAAGGTAAGTCAGGACTAGTGGAGATCGGATTCTATGAAAACATTTCTAACCGAGCTATTCCAGTCCTTTAGAGTACTTGCTGCTTTTCTTTGTTCTAGTCCCGCAGAAAAGGAGCTCTTCTCTCAAAATCTAGTTCGATTTTAGAATCTTAGCAACAACAGTAACAAGCTATCAACAAGCATTTTCTTTTGTTACGATAAGATTAACATTTATATAGAGTGTGACAGTGAAGGATGTACGTTGAAAACCCAGCCATTTAAAAAAGCCGGAAATGTTACGAACCCGCACCACCAGCGATCTTTGACTGTCTCTACAAAATCGGTAAAACAAAAATATGAATAAATACCGTACGGGTCGAGTTAAATAAAACCGTTTAAAAACATTAAAGCGCACGCTTTTCTCTCTCTTTCTTGTCTGCTCCACAGCAGTGGAAGAGACTCTGATCAAACATTAGTAGGTACATACACTGATCTATGGAAATTGTGTGACCAGTCTCCCATAGGCAAAGAAATCGCCATGAGGAGATGGAGATGGATAGGCCGTACACTTAGAAGAGGAGCATCAAATAATGCCAGTATCGCTTTCGAGTGGCGTCCTCCAAACGGCAAGAGAGCCAGAGGCCGTCCCGTTCATTCATGGCGCCTAACCGTCGCGAGAGTGAACTGCGTACCGCAGGAGTGAGCTGGAGCGTGGCCAAGAACGTTGCTGAGGACAGGAAGGCATGGCGTGATCTTATCAAGGCCCTCTGCACCTCTGGGGTGCCTTAGGAACACAACAACAACACACACGAATTGTTGTATATGGTCAGTAGCTCAGACCAAACACAACTAGACTTGCAACCGCGTACCACCTTCAATCTGCCTCTTTTCCACCAAAATGTATGGAAAACGATGTATATTTGGATCCAAACTGTCACTTTTACTACTCATTTGACAGTTTATATCCACATATACCCTGATACGCAGTAAGGAGCAGAAGATATTGTCTCTTACTCTTTCACTCCTGCTTGTTTTTCATAATGTTGTCCCGTTTTATTCTAAACGTCAGTTTAGGATTACAAGTCTAGTTGTTTTTGGTCTAAGTACTGACCTCAGAAATTAATAACATGCAGGATTTAAAGAGTAAGTAAAAACATCATCTGTCCCTTACTGCGTATGACGGCAAATCTGGATCCAAACTGTCAATTTAGTAGTAAAAACGTCAGTTTGGATTCAGAAGTACATAATTTTCCATACATTTTGGTGGGAAAGACACAGACTGAAGGTGTTACTCAGCCTGCAAGTCTAGTTGTGTGTGTGTGTTTGGTCTGAAGGTCAGTAGGATCTAAACTGTCAAAGTGACGTTTTGGATGCAGAAGTTAAAGTGTTGTGAGTACCAATTATCCAAAAAAATAATCCTGTGTTATAGTCTGAAGTTATAGTTAAGGAGTTGTGTGTGTGTTTGGTCTAAATGTTGTACAGATTTCCCTTCGTTTTTCCGTTCGGCTCTAAATCTACAAATTTGGCTCAAAGAGAAAAGATCCTGACGCCTTATTAATGTCATCGACAAAAAAAACAACTTCAATAACAAAAAAGTCCAGCAGTAGCTTAACAAAATATTTTAGATTTATTCATTTAAATACTTCATACTATCCAGTTTTCAATTCTAATTTGCACCATGGATCCGGCATTACTTCGTGAGCGGGAAGCGTTTAAAAAAAGGGCACTCGCCACCCCAACGTAAGTGAAAGATATGTTAACATTTAACAAAAACAAGGCAGAGATTAATAATTTATTTGGGTTAAACCTATGTCCCGTTTTGGTGTGTATATACTTGTATAGTTTATATTGTCTGAGCCAGGAAGTGCCAAGTGCGACATTCCTTTCGTAACACTTCGGTGGATCATATGGCATTATACGTATCGTATCTGTGTATGGTTCACCAACTTTTTAGAGTAAAACTTGACTTTTAAATAAGTTGGAACTACAAAATTACTGCTCCAATTACATTCTAAAAGCTAATGAACTATACCTACTAACATTTCATACAAACAAGATTTATGTATTTTTTATGTGTTCTTTAGTTTAGAATATGAAGTAATCATCATCTAAATTTATGTGATGAGTTACATTCTTAGCTTTTATATTTAATTTCAGAGTAGAAAAGAAAAAGAAAGATGATTCACAGAGCAGCAAAGATGACAGTAAAAAGAAATCGAAACCATCAAGTTCTGTTAGTTCAGGACCCAAACTTGATGCAACAAAGTAAGTATCTATGATGAAGAAATTTAAAGGATCCAGTACTGACTGGGATTTGTGGTTAGCCCATTATCCTTTAATCCTCTTGTTATATGGATCACCAGTCCTTAAACAAGGTTGAAATATAATACTATAATTATTCTATGTGTCAGAACAGTAAGAATATTGACAAGATTGTATAACCTTTGGGACAAATTCAGATTCAGGGGATCAAGCCTCATATTCTTTGTCCTTTAACCAACCTACAGAATAGTTACGAGTGTACAGTGTGTTTCTTGCACAAGTTGGCATATTCAAATGGCTTTAAATATGGCTAATTTAATTGACAAAAAATATGTATTATAAATCCTCGTTAAATATTTTACTGGCATGAAGAAGTTAGAACTCATTGTAGAGTTATTTTTTAAGCAATTGCACACTGATATGATATTAAAAGCTTAAAATGGGTATTATAGCACAAAAATTAACTAAACCAAGCATTCAGCTTACCTTTGTTGTTTGCCTGACATTTCGACACAGTTACATGTGTTGTTGTCACGCTTGGTGATGATGCTTATCTTTGGTTAATTTTCGTGCTATAATACCCATCCCATTTTAATCTTTTAATATCATTGTAGAGTTAACCCCGTAACTTATGTTCTAAGAGCTGTAGCTGAGAGCCGAGAGGAAATAAATTTTATTCTAATTAGGTACTCACCAAAGCATACTTTACATATAAAAATGATTACTTTTAAATATTTTATTACATTAATGTTTTGTCGATTAAATTGTGCTTCAGTAAATGGCCATCATGCAAGAATCACACTGTAAGATGAATATATGTACATGTATGATTTAGTTCTGACTGTCAATGGGATACAATTGGGGGTGATGTTGGTATACTAAAGGTTGACCACCTATAGACAGATTCTGAAGGTCCAGCCAATAAGAACCAAGTCATGAGCTTACAACAAAATATATAAAATATTTGACAAATTAACCTTTATTTTTACAGTTATAAGACTATGACTGGCAGTTCATCATACAGATTTGGTGTTTTGGCCCGAATTGTAAGACATATGAGGGCACGTCATCAGGAAGGTGATGATCATCCACTCACTCTCGATGAAGTGTTAGATGAAACAAATCAGCTTGATGTGGGAAATAAAGTTAAACAGGTAATAATCGTCAGTTTTTTTTTTAAATGGATTGAAGGAGTGCTCGACCACCATCCTGCCTGATGTTAAGCAGCGATGTGGTCTACGATGGAGCACATTTGATACTGTGCATCAAACACAGACACTGGCAAGTCATTACACATCCTGACGGTTTGCAATGTGAAAGTAGATGGGAACTGTTTGGTTCACATAAATGATAAAAAATATCCACCTGGTATTGCAAAATCGCGATGGGGGTATTAGGCTATGAAACTCCATAGCTCACTCTGCGAAATGCACTTGATAGAAGACAGATAGGCTTGATGTTTGTACTAAAAAAAAAATCAAATTATGAGTTTGTAGTATATGACACTCTAGCACTATGGACTCTTGTACAAGAACAACTACAAATTAAAGCTGCCTTGTTTGTTGACATAATCATAAAGAATTAATAATGTTTAGAAGGTGAAGAATTATACATTTTAATTACTTATAGACATTTGATTCATGTTCCTATTTGCCTGTATTATTATTAAAAATGGATATACCTAACCTTTGCCATAGTCTTTTGACAATGGTCAGATGAATTGATTCTCTTATGCAAAATTGTTTCAATAATTTTTTTTTTTCAGTGGTTACAAACAGAAGCACTACAAAATAATCCTAAAATTGAATGCCTTCCTGATGGAAAATTCAATTTCAAACCAGTCTATAAGATTAAAGATAAGAAATCTTTACTTAGGTAAGATAGTACACTGAAAATAATATCAATATCAGTCTGCCTACAATCTGCGCCTTAGGTATTGCATGGGGAGGTGGGGAGTGGGAAGGCCGTGGCTACTGTGAGCGATGACGCTATTGTTTCGCCCCCACCTCCCTCCCCACTTCGCAGTACCTAAGGCGTAATGCAGGGGTCGCGGTCAGGTTTTACTTACACAGACACATCAAATCCACAGTTTTTTTTATTATACCTCCCACGAAAGTTGACAGTCTTTTCCAGAATGAAAATGATCGTATGAGTTTAAAGTGTCGTAATTTAGCTATTAGTTGATTATTCCCTAAATTTCAGATTACTCAAGCAACAAGATTTAAAAGGACTTGGTGGAATACTTCTAGAAGATGTACAAGAATCACTGCCGCATTGTGAAAAAGCATTAAAGAGTTTAGCACAGGAAATACTGTACATCAACAGATCAACAGATAAAAAGAAAATTTTATTTTACAATGACAAAACTGCTACATTGGATGTAAGTTTTTTGATAGGTACTTCAACTATGATATTTGTATACTATTTCAATCCCCATACAAAATATCTCTCGAGGCAAAATATTGTC
The DNA here is from genome assembly GCA_012932125.1 of Conopomorpha cramerella. Lineage (NCBI taxonomy): Eukaryota > Metazoa > Arthropoda > Insecta > Lepidoptera > Gracillariidae > Conopomorpha > Conopomorpha cramerella. Next base: position 3,541 of record SJJU01028497.1, on the reverse strand, counting down.
GATTTCGTATGGAGGTGAGGTGAAAAATATTTTTTTAATTTCCCCGCATTGTCGCCATAGTGAAAGCTGTTCATATCGACGGGCGCAACAACCTTTCTAAGACTATTGCTCGGTGTCCTTCTACACTCGGTATAGTTACTATTGGACACCCTAACATCTGTAGCAAACTATAATGGAAACGTTTGAAACAAGCGCCCAGCTCCACTGTGACATATTTTAATCTTTTGTCAATAGGCTGTCTTAATGTGGAAGCATCATTATCATCAACAATGTTGTTAACTTCAGTAAACGGTTTTGATGCACAGTTTGAACGCATCTACTTTGACTGCAACCGCTATACCGCGCCTTAAGTATTTGCGCTAGGAGGTGGAAAGTAGGAATGTGGCTTTCGTGAGTCATGACGCAACTGTCTCGCCTTCCACTTCCTCACGTAATTCCTAAAGCTCAATACATCTGTTGCAGACTACAGATAAGCTGTACTTTAATTAATTGTGGACTATATGAGACATTCCTGTAGATAAGGTAGCAAATATTTTTACTAACTGTTTACTATTGAATTATAGGTAGACGAAGAATTCGTAAAACTATGGCGTGCGACAGCAGTTGATGCTATGGACGATGCCAAGATAGAGGAGTACTTGGAGAAGCAAGGTTTCAAATCAATGCAGGATAACGGCCCCAGAAAAGCCATTGTACCAAAGAGGAAGAAAGCTTCGAAGAAGAAGAGGCAGTTCAAGAAACCAAGAGACAATGAACATTTGGCTGACGTTCTTGAAACTTACGAAGACAATACTTTGACTCAGAAAGGTGTATCTATTACAAATACTAATAAATAGATTTAGGATACTAATTTTAACTGACTAGTGTTTTACTATGTAGTTAAGGACTGCCATGGGTTAAAACTTCAGCCGTCTTTGAATTGGGATATTATTTTAAAAGATGATATTATTACTTAGTTCTCAGAAATGACATAATGTCCCAGTCCGTTAAAAGAAAGCCGGAAGTGCTTCGCTTCGGTAGTCCTCTACACATACATACCCCGTATCGCCGATACCGAAACCATCCCGTTTTTATTTAAAAAAATCTTAAAACAGCCATTTGTTACGTAGCGACCCCCCGTGGTAAGATGTGGGTTTATAACAATTGTTAGCGACCCGCTGCCTACCTTGGTTAGGCTAACGGCAGGCTTGTCATGAGTGAGATTTGCGTTGTGGTGACTTCTTTAGGGTTCAAAGGAAAATTATCACATACTGTCATTAAAAAAGTTACTCACAGGCTGTGATTGACACATTCATTGAATGAATGAAGTACCGATTGATAGCGTCGTGCAAGTTTGTTTTGTTTTCCATCAGGAATTTTCTTCCTGTTTATACTATCATTTCGTTGGTTATCAGTACTAAAATCGGAAAATAATTGAGTTGAAAATATAAAAAAGTCTTCGTCATGGCCGGCACACGCTTTTCATTGTCCTGGAATGCCGAGAAAGGCATGTGTAAAGGATTGGCTTCTCTTCAACAGGTACAACTACAAAATCAGATTTTTATTTCTTTGGTTTGTTCTAAATTGAAGCGATCTCCCTTTTAATAACATTTACCTATCTTAAGTTCAAGCAAAGTAATAGTTCAAGTATGCATGGGTAACCTGATAGTTTCGGTGAGTAATGTATCTTTTATAAAAAGGACAATCCTGATATATATGTTAATGTATTTATCACATACCTAGATTAATAACCAGAAACTATTATGACGACCAATGATATCATTTTACTTGTTACCCTATGGCCACTGCTGATCATGATCTATACAAGCTTTCTCCACATGTCTATTTTCTGTGATATTTTTGGCTTTGCCCCATCCCAATACTCTCAATAAACTATGAGACTCCATTCTCTGACACCATTAATGCACTGGATGTTCATGCGGCCATCTGGCATAATTTGTAGTCTTTTTCTGTGATAGATACTGCAATCAGTTGGTCAACTATAAGCAGATGAGTGATATATATGGGCATTTAGATTATAGCCTCTCCTAAGGTAACTCTTTGTTTTGGAGGCAAATTTGGGCTTTATCTTTGTGACCAGCCAATAAATTATTCCTGTTAAGACATTTCACATGGGCCAAGTTGGTAAGGTTAACTGCCAATTCATATATAGTAGAACTCCAATTATCCGAATTAATGGGGACCGGGACCCATTTGAATAATCAAATATTCGAATAATCGGATTTAAAAAAAAAATTGCCATTGGAGACAATAAAAGCTATGTTTTGATATTGCACAATTTTTTTATTGAATTAAATAAAAGAAACATGAAATTTTTACATGTTTAAAATATAAATAAAATGTACTTATGTACAAGTTTAGAAATAAAAATCATTGTTTTTTAAACATCTCTGTCTTCAACCGATTCGGATAATCGGCGATTCGGATAGTTGGAGTTCGGATAATTGGAGTTCTACTGTAGATGGTTTAGAAGTTGTTCCTTCTATTGCATTTGTATGATATTTAATGTCTTCATCATCATTTGTAGTAATATTTTAAATATACTTACATATATTTTATCTATAATAATAATAAATAAATAAATAAATATAAAAATGTTTCAATTTCAGAATGGTGAATTTGTTGACATGACATTAGCAGCTGATGGTCACTTCGTGAAAGTTCACCAAGTGGTATTGGCCCTTGCCAGTCCCTATTTGCGGGAACTAATATCATCAGCACCATGCCAACATCCAGTTATATTTCTGAATGTTTGTATTACTTATACTATCAGTTATATTTCACAATTGAATAACAGAAGATGTACTTAATCAAATTCTATCTGTCATATTTATAAAAAGTTAAAATGTTGACTAACTAGTTGACATATTATATCGACTTAGATTGGTCAATCCATATTTAGCGTACATTTGGCCAGGTTATGAAACCTTTACTAACAGTGCTACTTTCCTAACGTAACTTTCCTAACTTTATGAATATGATGATGAATATGTGAATGCATGTCTTTAAACCTGAACTCGAAATACAAAGACCTGGTCATAACTTTATTTAAACCTAGTTTTACCAATTCTTGTACAAAACTTGTTTGAGAAACTAAAATGAAGTATAATTTTATCTATTTTTTTTTTTTTCAGAAAGTTTCTTACGAAACTTTATGTTACTTGTTGGAATATGTATATACAGGCGAAGTACTTGTCCATGTGGACAACCTGAATGAATTATTGTTAGCTGGAAGAGAACTTCATATTAAAGGAATATCAGAAATGGTAAATATTATAATAATTATAGTTTTATTTAAAAAAAGCTTCCAAAAAAGACCGAGTCTGAGGATGAACCATCATAGACTAACATAGTTGCATCTCTTTCATGTCCGACTATACATACATACCCTTCACGCCTGTATCCCAGAGGAGGTAGGCAGAGACTATTTATCTCCATTTGTCCCGGTCCTGACATACCCCTTTTGCCTTCACACATGACAAGTACTTTTCACACCACCTTCCGCTAGGACATCAACCTGGTCAATGTATGTCCTTTGGGG
>SJJU01028475.1:0-10645 GCA_012932125.1 Conopomorpha cramerella | reverse complement strand
CGGTAGGTTGCGTCGCTGGCTGCGAACTTGGTGAGTTATATCCCTTTTATTTTCTTCGGCGGTCTCTGAGCCCGCACGTCCACGTTTGTGTAATGAATTGAGTTGGCGTTGATTTTGTTGTTTTCATGTATTTTGCAATAAAAATGGCGGAAAATTACAGACCAAGTACTTCTGCATTGAAATGGAAGTCTAATTTATCAAATCCACAAAGTGCAACCAAATTATTGCGCTTAGATAATTCTACATTTGACGATAAATTCCAACACATGCTTTTAGATTTGTGTGTGACGTGTATTGGGTCCTGATATGCCAAATGAAGAACTAGCAACAGAAAACAATGGTGTGCCTAAACGTAAGATGCGTAGGCTTTGTCCACCAAAGATTAAACGTGAGACGACTTACGCTTGTGTGGGTTGTGGACAGCCCATATACCTTCAGTGCTCTAAGCCTTTGTGCAAAGACTGCCAATAAAATGGGCAAGTTGAGGCATTGTTGAAATTTTCAAGTTTTATGTTGAGAAGCTAATTTTATGTTATTTTTATACTATGTTTTTATATTTTATTGTAAGTCAAGCTAAAGTTAATTTGAAAGATTTTTTTCTGAAATATTATAACCTATAAGTGATCTCAAGTTAAAAAGTCTGAAAAGTGCCTAATACTGTTACATGATAAGTTTTTCTAAAGAATTAATAAATATATATGTGCATTTTGTGTTTAAATTTACATTTAAATACTTATAAAGGGGATATGATAAAAAAACTAGTATGTCAGTTACATAAAAGTGTGTTATCCGACCTTTGTATGTAGCGGTCTCTGAGACCGCGCGTCCATATCTACGTAACAAAAATAGAACGTCCATAGTTAAAGGTTAACGAAATAAAAAGTGCACGTATATTTCAAATAGGCAATACTTAAAGTCGCATTATAGTGTGAGGGTGGACCATTACATTTAAATACTGGATCTCTATCCAGTTTTATGCGAAATTAACAAATTGATCAAATAGGATTCCTTCTTGCTTTCACTACAAATTATTTTTCATGACCAGAAAAAAATACACAATAATGGCCAGCGAAATTGATTTTGAAAATGAGAAACAAAGAAGCCGTTTTTATCTCATCGCTTCCCGCGCAAAACTCCCTTTTCATATTTATTATCGACTGCCAATAATGCTAGAATAGGATATTGCAAGTGTATAATACACATAAAAGATTGAAATCAGACATTTGAATGAAGAAGACAGTTTTATTTTTAAATTCAAAAGTCATCAGAAGACTTCAGGAAACTTAGAACCTGGCCGGCAATTACTTTTCTTATTTAAGAAAACTTTATTAACTTCCGACGAGTTCAAAAAAAGAAGAAAAAAAGAACCTCTTGATTAGCAACCGCATAATAGTTGGCTGTAGAGTTTTATAATGGGTAGGTACCTCCTCGATTCCGAGACTGTTACTGTGCCATTGACATCTTTCTTGCGCTCGCCCGTGATTGGCTAGTGGCCCGGGAACTTTTTTACATTCACTTCCGGCCAATTTCTTTCCTTCTTCAAAGTGCTTTGCGTTTGAAACTAAATTAAGACGTGTCTGCAGCAGACCATCTGACCTAGCATTTAAACTGAGTTAGACAGTTTCACAGTGGCGTAATGCCCTGCCTTGGATGTTTCGTACCTACTAAATGTATATTTGAATACCTAGGAGGATTAGTTTATGTACTCGGCGACCTATTTACGTTGGTGGGTAGATTTAGCATGGCGAAGTTTTCAGTGGTTATGAAACTGTGTAAGAATAACTTAAATCAATATGTATGCATATAGTCTCACCCTTTTTACTTATCTAATTCTTTATTACTTTGTTGTTGGGTCAATTTGTCTCTTTTTACTAGAATGTAAGTATGTATAACAGTATATAGTGCATGTAGGTATATTATTATTTATTATATTATTATATCGATACTGTTTACGTAAGTTTATCTCATTACTATGAGTTGATGCGTCGATTTCTCTCTCTGTCGGGTTTCGGCGGAACACCAGCGCTGCAGGTAACTGTGGCATTATGCTGAGTCGGGACCCTTTTACTAGCGTGAGAGCTGGCACACGCTCAGTGCTAAGCGTTGCTCGTAGTTACTCATATTTATTTTTATTTTTTTTGTTCTTTTTATTGTTCTTGTTTGTTGTTGTCATTTTATATTTTTGATTGTTGTTTTAATTGTATTTCTTTTATAATTTTGGTGTGTTAGTTCTTAAGTTATAGTAAATAAATATATATACAATACAATACAATATTTTGTTTCATTTTGCCTGGTTCATTTCCCACTGCTGGGCAAAGGCGTCCCCCGATGTTTTCCACTTATCTCTATTATGGACATATCCTGCCTCCTGCCAATCAATTCGTATTCCATGTTAATAAACTTAACAAACTTTTTTGTAGTAAGTATATTCTCAATTTATTTAGTTTAAGAGAGATTAGTAATAATAAGTCACAAAAGAGCTTGATCCCACAACACAGAGAAAACTATAGCGGTATAAGTGTCCTTATATTTACTGTAACATTGTTCTCTGATAATAATAAAAAAGTATGTTTTATTTATTTTCTATACATACATACACTTCACGCCTGTCTCCCAGAGGGGTAGGCAGAGACTACGGATCTCCATTTATCACGGTCCTGACATACCCCTTTCGCTTCATCTACATTCATAGATCTTTTATTTTTTATGTTTTTTAGGACTAAATAACTGATTTTTTAATGCAACGCGCGCGGACATTATTATTATTGAATTTTCATATTTTTACAGGGTATATAGGAGCAATTACAATCAAAGACAATTTCGAGCTTACGTTTGTTAGTTTATTCGACGTTCCATGCGTTGCACACTTGTGCCATATGCGAAAATATTGGACACAAAGGTTCGATTTGATACACAAAAAGCATACAAATCGACAGGGTTTGATTAACACTATAACTTTTGTTCAACGACTTTTCATGTAAAGTGGAAAATAGGAGAAAAATCGCGTAAGACGAAAAAAAAATGTATGGAGAAAACCACATTTTATTTTTTTTCTCAGTCATCTATCAAAGTCTAGCATTGATACCTGTGGACGATGCCGGGAACGCTCGCGGAGACCTAACGCAGCACCAAACGGTAATAATTCCCAGCACCGTCTCTATTTAGTTGTTTACAATAAGAACTCTTGTTTCGGTCTGATCATATGTCATTTATTGACAACTTAAATCTATATTTACAAATTATAAAAAGAACACTATACAAATAGGTTGCACTATCGACAACAATACCTAAAAACTTGAACAAAAATTATAGCGTTAATCAAACCCTGTCGATTGGTATACTTTTTGTGAATCAAATCGAACCTTTGTCTCTAAGTCCAATATTTTCTCATATGGTACCAGTGTGCGGCGTGGTCGCGAGTAGACTGACCGTCTTAGGTAATTTTTCTATCGTTTTTATTGGCATTTCCCTGCAATTAATCATAGAGATTATTGGGGGAGGCCCTCGTCCAGCAGTAGACGTCATATGGCTGATGATGATGATGAAGCGACTTCAAAAAAGGAGTATTTCTCAATTCGACATTTCATAACCTTTTTTTTGTTTGCACGTTTTTATAATTTTTGTTTTGTTGATATAACTTCAAAGTGACAATATTTTTGGAATTTCAGTTGTTAAACTTTGAATAATAAAAAAATATTGTGTATACCTCGCTGCTTAACATCAGGTAGGATGGTGGTCAAGCGCTTGTTCATAGTGATTAAAAAAAAAACCTGTTAAGTAGATGCATACAATGACACATGTTTCATACATAAACTTCATGTCTGTCACCTAAATGGCCTAACCAAAGACTCTACATCTCCATTTGTCACGTTCCCAACAAATCCCTTTCGTTTCGTTCAAACGTATTTTCCGGTTCCGGGTACTTTTCACGTCACCTATCGTCAGGACATCACTAATCTGGTCGATGTATGTTCTTCTGGGGCGACCTCTACTCTCCCAGCCCCTAACAACACCCATGTAAATCTCTTTCGTCTATAGACTTAGATGAAAGATTAGCGAAAAAGATATTTGACGGGCCCGTTGGTGCAGTGGTCAGCATGTCTGCTTCTATTCCTTACGGTCATGTGTTCAAGTCCCAACGCTGACAGGTATTTAGGTGATGAGCCTTTAAGTACTTGTTGGATGTGTGCTGGGTGTTTTATTCATTATCGTTTATATTTAAATAAAAATAAAACATTAAGTAAGTGACATGCGTCTGTGGTCCAGTTGGTCGGATACTTGACTTGTAAACGGGAGGTCCCGGGTTCGAGTCCGGCTACTGGACGTGTACCAATGGGACTCTTTTTCAGAGCCTATGTACCTACGCAACGCAACGCTCGTACGGTGAAGGACAACATCGTGATGAAACCCGCACACCCACAAGGTGTGTGAACCCTATAACGGCGATGGGCTCACCCCCTGTCACGTTGGGTTAAATACGCTCGGTGAACCGTGGGTACTTGCTTTAGTAAGTGCCTCTGCCTACCCCTCTTTGGGATTAAAGGCGTGAAGTGTATTAAGTAAGAATACATTTTCGTTGACTAAATTCCATAACACATGTGCTTTTGCTACTTGCGTTTATTTTTTGACAACGGTCACAACATGGAAAACGAGCAGCAGCCATGGTTGTCTCCAATCACTCTATTCCCTTAAAAATATTAGAAATAACTAAATAACAAAACCTAAAGGGAACTACAGAACAGGACATATATATTAAGAACAAAACGTACAAAGGAGTCACAGCAACAGCATCCATCTTCGCTTTATGCACCTTTTCAATCTTAACACGAGCTATTAGATATTTATTAGCAAAAGGCCTTCCTATGCCTTTACTATTGGAAGCTTCATTGTTCAGACATAGAGGACTCCGACTGTACTTACGGATGTGAAACTAATTTCCGACCATAACCCCGAGCAGGCTTCAACAATCTTCAGAATAGAGGCCGATGAAAATTTCAAACAGTTAGAAACGAGAGCGAACTCTGCTGACTTTATATAGCTTCCAGCTTCATTTAGGTGCTTCTATGTGGCATGGGCTTAATTCAGAAGCGCATTAGCGATTCCTGTTCACATTCATGCAAAGCCAACTCGACTGACTGACAAAGGAAATGTTCTCCGAGCCAAAGGAAGTTTCCAGAAGGAAGTTTTGACAACTAACACTGTGCGGGGGACATTAGCTTTGATTGGCTTGAAATGTAGGTGGATTAGAAATGGCTGCATTGAAATTAACGTTGGTAAGTTATTTTGTAAAAAAAAATGTACTAGATTAGCGGACTCGACAGTTGATAATCTCGAGCTTACCTTTGTTATTTTACTCGACGTTTCGACGCAGTTGCATGCGGCGTGGTCATGAGTGGACTCAAAACATGGAATCGTCGAGTAAAATAACAAAGGAGCTGGTCCCTGATTATATTCGCGCCTATATACCATGTGAAAAATATTGATTTATCATCTGTCGGACTGGACAGATGATAAATCAATATTTTATTTATCATCTGTCCAGTTTAGCTAATCTAAATATTTTACAAAATAACTTACCAATGTTAATTTCAACACACATCAAAAGTGTCTTTGAAGGATCAAGTTTTAGAAGATTGCAATCAAGAATATATATAAAAAGAACTGAATGCATTCATAATTTATTCAAATTGTTGTGATAAGTCATTGAAATGGGAAATTAGGTAGGATACCAATCCAGAAGATTAGATTTGATTTAAATAAATTAGATTTTTTTAGGGATAAAAATGTTCTTGATGCCTAAACACTTTTGATGTGTGTATTTCTAATCCACCTACCTACAGTTGCCGGTGAACAATATTGAGTTATAATTCCTGTGCGCGTTTTATTAAAAACTGATCTCGACAGATGATGTTCTCTCTTACCGATGAATATTAACGCGAATATAATCAAAGACGAGCTCGAGCTTCCCTTTTTTATTTTTCACGACGTTTCGACGCAGTTGGTTGCGTCGTGGTTCCGAGTAGACCTCAAGACCCGGTAATAATCATCGTCATCATTAACCACATGATGCCCACTGCTGGGCGAGGGCCTCCCCCAATGGTTTCCATGGCCAATAACAATATTCGGATACCCGGATCAAACCGGTGCGCGTTTCATTAAAAAATATCTATGAATCATTATATCATTTCATGAGAACTAGCGAAGTCGGTCCTGTCGTTCACAAAAATGGAAGTTAATGAATAAATGATGGAAGGTATTAAAATTTATTATATGCATGTACGTGATAATCTATATGAATATTATAAAGCTGAGTTTGTTTGTTTGAACGCGCTAATCTCAGGAACTACTCCTTCGAATTGAAAAAATATTTTTGTGTTGAATAGATTATTTATCGAGGAAGGCTTTAGGATATATAACATTATTGATATTATCCCCAAATTCCCACGGAAACGAAAAAATGCGGGTAACACCGCGCGGTACGGCTATCAAATACAGACTCACACTACCTACTACTAAACTGTGTTTTGGATCGTAATGGATTAGTAACGAGGAGTTGTCTAAAAAAATCAATCAGTCAAGTCAAATAATATTTGAAAACGAAAGATATGCTAGTTTTGTTCTATGATCGTTCGAGTTCAAACTCGCTCTTTTGTTGACATTTTTTTTTTAAAGAAAACTCACACTCACCTCAATGGTTATTGCCATATGACGTTATGAAATGTTATAATGCCATATGACGCTGTGAAACGTCATAACGTCATATGGCAATATAACATTTCCGATTAAACCAAAATGTGACGTTTTATGATTTCAAATCATATCACAAATCAATCATCACATAACGTCAATAAAATTAAAGCAGCAACATTATTCGTGCTTGGTATCTTTTGTATTTTTGGAGGGTATAAATACTTAATATCCCGGTCCTGAAAAATTGCTACCTTCATATTTTTCCTAACGCTGGATATTATTTAGAAGTGGTATAACATTTGTCGTCATTTTCCTGCAAATGAGTCATAAACAACAAAGTCAACAGGAAACGAAGAATACCTCGTGTTTTCCGCGACCATCGTATATTTCATAAAGGGAAATAATGTAGGTATACAAATTCAAAGGCAATCGATCATCGGATTTTTCTTTTTTAACCGACTTCGAAAAGGAAGAGGTTATCAATTCATCCGTTTTTTTTTGTATGCTTGTTGTTTCAAAACTTACGACTGTGTGAACCGATTTGGATGATTATTTATCTGAAACCTGATGTCTCCCGTTTAAATTTGATCCGTGAGTTTTCTCACAAATATGTCAAATTTTGATGGTTGAAGTCGGTTATATATTTAGTTTAAAGTTATTTTCCGTCCAATGCAATGTCTCAAATGAATAAATTCAAAACACGCTAACGTTAAATACGCTTGGTGAACCGTGGGTACTTGCTTTAGCAAGTGCCTCTGCCTACCCAACTTTGGGATTAAAGGCGTGAAGTGTATTTATTTTTTATTTTACGTTCATAATTTCCTAGTGGGGAAGACAGAATTGATTCTAAGCCATTTCTAGTCTGAAATTAGATGGACATATTCATATTTCAAGTAGTTTCCAGCCGTGTGGTGACGGTGAATAGAATACATGTGTCACCACCCCAGTCCAACTTTTCCCGTCATGGGGGTCGTAAGAGGCGACCGAGGGAGCTCTTCAGAGAACGGGCAGCAGCGCTCTCTGTGAGTTAAACCACAACACCACTGCGATCGCCAACCCGCCTGCCAAGCGTGGCGATTACTGGCATTTCTCCCCAAATGACGGATCTCATTAGAGGAGGCCCTCGTCCAGCAGTGGACGTTATGTGGCTGATGATGATGATATTTCAAGTACTGAAAATAAGTTGCTACCTCCCCTTTAATTTGTTTAGCAGGCGTTTAAAATGTCAACCATTATTCAATACTAAATTCAACTGGTTGTCAGCCTGCAGTACCTTATGGCTCGTGATAGCTGAATATTCATTGTGATTTCTTGCCACTCTCTTTCTCTTCCTTTGGTTTATTTTAGATGCTTTCATTTTAGCTTAAATAAAAAAAAAAAAAATACACTTCACGCCTTTAATCCCAAAGAGGGGTAGGCAGAGGCACTTGCTAAAGCAAGTACCCACGATTCACCAAGCGTATTTAACCCAACGCGACAGGGGGTGAGCCCATCGCCGTTATAGGGTTCACACACCTTGTGGTGTGCGGGTTTCATCACGATGTGTCCTTCACCGTACGAGCGTTGCGTTGCGTACATAGGCTCTGAAAAGAGTCCCATTGGTACACGTCCAGTAGCCGGACTCGAACCCGGGACCTCCCGGTTACAAGTCAAGTGTCCGACCAACTGGACCACAGACGCTCTACTGGACCACAGACGCTCATTTTAGCTTATATTGTGATAATAAAAGGCCATCAAACTAAGATACGATTGACTTAAATTGAATGTTAAACTAATTAGCGCACTATGTCGCTTCAATATAGACATACTTATTACTAAAATGCATTATATTAAATTTTTAATCGCGAGCTCGCGACCACGACACATGTACCTGTGGAAAACAACGAAAGTAAGCTGAATGCTTATCTTTGGTTAATCTTCGCGCTATAATACCCATTTTAAACATTTAATATCGTGCACTGACGCGTTTCCTTAAAAAAATATTTAAAATACATTACTTTTGGCATTGGTGCAAGCCTCATCAAACATTTTAACTTTGTACCAAAGCGTTTTTGTTTGTCAAAAAAAAACGCAGGTAAACAACATGAATACTACTAGTTCAACGAGTATTATTTACTTAACAACAACTTTTCATAACAACAATACGCCGCCACTTCACAGTACGTCGAAATTTTCAAATTAAATAAAGATAAATATTGAGGCTGGGAGTATGATCCGGTCGGATGGGAGGGTAAATAAACAAAGATTCGAGATAATCTTGCGGCCTGGAGCTGTTCGCGGGACAAATGAGGCGGCAGAGAGAAAGCCGCAGGGTGACGGCTTTGTTCAGGCTCTCCTCCAATTAATTTGCGAGCGAGTGTCACACGCCAGGGGACTGGAGTAACGGTAATCTCGAAAGTTTCGGGGTCGACGCTTATTACTGTTCGACTGTGTTTCAGTGCACGTTACAACTGAAAAATAGCACTTGTATTTTCTATATATGGTTAACGTTACGGTTGTCTCGTGAGCCTTGATAATGAGTTTAAACTGTCAGGTTTTTACATTAACTAGCTGACGCGGAAACGCTGTTTTGCCTATATATATTATTACTGTTCTCGTGGGTTTTTTTCATAACTCTGTTTTATTTAAGCTATGCATGCCTTAAGGCACTAAATGCCAAATTTCAAGCCACTAATTTCTTCAGTTTAGAGTTTTCATACAAACGGGTTTTTGTGTCACAATGGACAAGCGTTTGACCACCATCCTGCCTGATGTTAAGCAGCGATGTGGTCCACGGTTTCCCCGATAAATCTCATTCCCGTGGGAATTTCGGGATTTCCTCCTGCACCCCTAAAGTATCTAAGCTAAGTCTCTGCCTAACATCAAGTTCGTACGTTTAGCCGATTGTATTGTGCGTTGATTATCAGTCAACCAGTCAGTTTCTATTTTTATATATTTATAATATTTATAGGTATATCGAATAGTTCGGCGCGGTGTTCATGCTGAGGTCAATGGTGATGGACAAACGAATGAAGAACTGTCTTGAAAAAAAGTACAATTTATGTCGTTATTTGTATCCTTAAGAAAAAGTTTCGACCGATCATAACGAATTATTTCGTTCAAACATTTAATCAGCTAATGTAGCTGAATACCTGCTTAGTAGAGGTGCTGTCTACTAAAAACAATTAGAACCGACTTCAGCCAGTAACGGAACAACCATGAAAAACATGCATATACGGTCGAAGTGAAAAAGACACTTCTTTTTGAAGTCGCTTAAATAGTGTATGTATTCCTTTTTCAAAATTTCATGTTCGATTCCACAGACTTTTTTCTTACAACGTGCAGTATTATAATAGCTGTACCATAACACAAAACTAACATAATCGGCACACTGAAACGTGTATAAAATACACTTCACGCCTTTTAATCCCAAAGCGGGGTAGGCCTCTGCCTACTGCCTGCTTATTAATTATTTTATATATAGGGTTCACACACCTTCTGGTGTGCGAGTTTCATCACGATGTTGTCCTTCACCTTACGAGCGTTGCGTTGCGTACATAGGCTCTGAAAAGGAGTCCCACTGGTACACGTCCAGTAGCCGGACTTTTACGGTTACAAGTCAAGTATCCAACCAACTGGACTACAGACGCTCTCAAAACGTGTATAAGTAGGTACAGTTTAGAATCCCTCTTGCATCGCAAGTGCCTGCCTTGCCCTTTTGGATGGAAGTTAATGATTTTGGATGATGGATGAGTAAAATAGCAGACTTTGTGCCCAGTTCATTGTTGGAACATAGACTACAGTGTCATTTCGTAGTTCTATCTCACTTATTTACAGTCACCAGTAAAGGGTAGTAGTAGTTCGAGGGTAAAACTGTAAGTTCTTAGTAAATCAAAAAATGATTAAACGAACAAGTTTTAAAGGAAACGCGCACTGACATGATATTAAACCAAGGTCAGCTGAATGCTTTTCTTTG
>SJJU01028474.1:0-11183 GCA_012932125.1 Conopomorpha cramerella | reverse complement strand
CTATGTACGCAACGCAACGCTCGTACGGTGAAGGACAACATCGTGATGAAACCCGCACACCACAAGTGTGTGAACCCTATAACGGCGATGGGCTCACCCCCTGTCACGTTGGGTTAAATACGCTTGGTGAACCGTGGGCATTGGCTTTAGCAAGTGCCTCTGCCTACCCCGCTTTGGGATTAAAAGGCGTGAAGTGTATTTATTTATTATTATTTTTTCCACTATCATCATTAGCCACATAACGTCCACTGCTGGACGAGGGACTCCCTTAATGATTTCCGTTTCCATTTGGGGGGAAATGTCAATAATCGCCACGCTTGGCAGGCGGGCTGGCGATCGCAGTAGTGTAGTGGTTTAACTCACAGAGAGCGCTGCTGCTAGTCCTTTGGAGAGTTCCTTCGGTCGTCTCTTACGACCCCAGGACGGGAAAAAATGGGCTGGGATGGTGACACATGTATTCTATTCGCCGTCACCACACGGCTCCCGTAGCTAGATTTACAATTATTTGTATTAGGATACTCAATCTGTGTTGGAAGAATAAATGTTTTTTTTAACATAAAACGAGCCATCGTAATTTCTCCAAATACCCACATAATTTCTACAGATGAACGTTACAAAATAGCGCCGGACGCGGCCACGACAGACGGACGGACGCGTTCGACCGGAAAACTGCGCTTCCCCGAAATTCGGCATTATGCAGATACCCACGACTTATACGCGGTATTTCTTCGAACATGCGCGTGCGCATCATTTACTAGTGCAATTATGATACAACGAATGGACGCGTTATTCGTTTTATGTCGAAGTTGTAGATCGATACCTATGGTATTTTTCGCGTTATTTGTTACTCCACTCTGTGTCTCTGTTATCCAACTATGGCAGAGTTCCATGATCTCTTCTTACGCTTTTAAGAAACGGACATGATTATATGTATTATGTACTTATATATGTACACTCACATCCCAAAATAAGGTGTACAGATTAAAGGTCTATTATTAGTAATAATGGCGGAATTTCTATTTCGAAGATACACAAAGCTCAACTTAACTTGTCAGCTGTATGTCAAATACGGAATAACCAGTTCAAGTAGACCTGTAATAACTGTTGTATAAGTGACAACGCGTTGATTGGTAAGGGGATTAATTTTTTTTGTTTTTCGTTCCGTAAAATGGAACGTTTGGCAGAGAGAATCGGTGATTCAAATCTGTCGTTTGTCAAAAGAAAGAGATGTGGCTCAGGCTGGCTTCAAATCTTCAAAATAGGTCACATTTTAGCAGTCTAATAGGCCACTATATGTGACGGCTAAATATCCTTACTTCAGAATTTGTGATGCTTCAGAGGCTTTGTTCTATTGAAAAAGTGTGCAGATAGCTTTAAAAACGACTTTTCGCTGGTCTCTCAATCTCGGCAATGGAAGTGATATTGACAATATTTGTATACCAACGGTCATCACATAATATTTGTGACAGCCATAGAACCAACTATTTTTGTGATACATACAGCGGATTAATAGATAAATGCAAAAATCAGTGTCCAGCCATCTTGAATCTACGTAGAAACATTCTGGGTGGACCCTTCTAAATCTGATTAACGGGAGCGTTTTTGAATACTGTTTCTGTATTAGGTTTAGTGACGTAATTTGTGACGGCAATAATGTTGAATGAAATTATGGCGTCACATTTAAGGGTTTTCGAGAAATCAGTGAAAACTTAATGTCTCGCCAGTCTGGGCTTCAAGCTGGCTGAAAAGAAAAAAAAGTAAAAGTTATATTCTGTTGTAGTTTCCTAAACATAAACGTTTGACCTTTCACTATAGTCCGTTTAATAAAAAAAAAATTGCGTGCCTGTATGCACTAGATAGAAGATATACGGGGCTGCATATAGAGAGGTACGGGCAATCAAAGCACTGAGTCATTAAAAGGAATCCACATAAAAGCGTATACCCATCCAATTTTGGGCGGGCCCGTTTGTGTAGTGGTCAGCATGTCTGCCTCTGCTCCGTAGGGTCGTGGGTTCGATTCCCACCGCTGGCAGGTATTTAGGTGATGAGCTTTTAAGTACTTGTTGGATGTGTCTGGGTGTTTTATTTATATAAGTATGTATTTAAAAGAAAAAAAGTATTTAAGTAAATATATCTCGTTGTCTGATTTCCATAACACAAGTGCTTTAGCTACTTAACATGGGATGAAGGCAATATGTGTGTTGTTGTAAAATATAAAAAAAAAAATGGTTGTCCGTGAATAGTGTTGCTTAACTACTATGATGGTTTTCAATTTCCGAATCCAGATGGTCTACGAGAGTTTCAATTTCCTGCGTTCTGTTTCTTCCAAATTTCGACGTAAAATGATTTATCCGAAGCGCGAAATGGGTCAAACGGATGATGGACCACCCGTATGGACTGGACTAACTACACTCGCGGGCATATTTTTCGGGTCTTATATAAAGCTTCAATAAAATATAATAATATAATTCTAAAGAGCGTCTGTGGTCCAGTTGGTCGGTTACTTGATTTGTAACCGGAAGGTCGCGGGTTCGAGTCCGGCTAATGGGACTCTTTTTCAGAGCCTATGTACGCAACGCAACGCTGGTACGGTGAAGGACAACATCGTGATGAAACCCGCACACCACAAGGTGTGTGAACCCTATAACGGCGATGGGCTCACCCCCTGTCACGTTGGGTTAAATACGCTTGGTGAACCGTGGGCATTTGCTTACTATGCAAGTGCCTCTGCCTACCCCGCTTTGGGATTAAAAGGCGTGAAGTGTTGTTTTTATATTTTATTTTATTTTTTTTCTTTCCTGAAATAAGTTTCTAATAAATGGGAATAACGGAATTGGTTGGAAACTTCGCTCAAATATCACCCTTCATACATGGGAAATTCACTTTTTTATTGTCCCGAGCAAAGTTTTCGGGCTGTTTTTTATTTTCCCCCGCAATGTCGCCAATAGTAAAAGTTGTTCATATAATAATAAAATAAAAATAAAATAATAAAATATTTATTCCAAAAAGAATTCTTACATATGTAAGTCATACTACAATTTGTGCATATGACAATAGTTGTTACATTAACGTTAATACATAACGACTTCCTACTCCCTAAAAAAGGGCTAAAACCCTTAGGTCGTAGTAGTCTTAGGATAAGTAGTTACCTCTCCTGAAAGAATATATTTTACATAGTCTTTAATCATTGTTTCTGGATATTCACTTAAGTAAAAATAAATTAAAAGTAGAACATAGTATAAAGGTTAAAACATCGAAAATAAGTTGTGAGTGGGTGTATGTAGAGGTATGTATGTGTATGAGTGAGTGTGTGTGTGCGTGTGTGTGTGTGTGTTTGTGTGTGAGGATGTGTCTTTGTATGTGGTAATTATTTGGGAGTTTAGGGTAATATTATGTTATAGGTATCAATATTGACGAGCCCAAGAACGTTTCTAAGACTATTGCTCGGTGTCCTTTTATACGCAGTGTCTACAGTAGGTGCGTTTCGGTCTTGTGATATTTCTACGTAGTTGTGATATATTCGTTCATATAAGTAGGTAATATTTACGCACTTGTGTCTACTACCTATAGGTAATGTTTACTTACTTATAATTATATCTTTTTCTACTTTTCATGAAAAAACGTAGTACATACTGCGTGTAAAGGAAACATTGTTGGGCTCGTCAATATGAACAACTTTTACTATGGCGACAATGCGGGGAAACGAATAGATTTTTTTAAATCTCCTTACAACGTTTCTAAGACCATTGCTCGGGGCCCTTGTACACTCTGTATGATAGACGAAATAGCGAAGAAACCGTTGTACAGAACCACATTTCATAATAAAAACATTACGTGTACTTATCCTTTACACAGCACGATGTACTGTTATGCAATTCACTGATTTTCTCTTAAATTTTCCGCTCTCGATTGAATGTAGAGATAGCGATAGAGCGAACGCGTGAGATAGAGCGAGACGAACGTATATCTCCCGCTACGCTCGCTCGATTGCTACGCGGCCGCCGCACTGGGAGACGCACGCGCAAGTCGCTCCGTAGCTGAAAGCTTCAGTTGGCTACCGAAGCTCGCGCGGTGCGGACGTCCGTAGTGCGCTCTCGTCGAGTATTTCAGTGCTGAAAAAAATAATAATTCGAACAGTGCTTTCATTTTTTTAACGCAGTGTTGTTACTGGAAGCTGGATTTACTGTTTGTTTTGTGAACTAATATAGTGCGGTGACAGTATTTGCCCGAGAAGATAACATTAAAATATACCTGGAATTCTTCAGGGATATTTTCGCGGGATTTCATACGTGCTTCGGATGATGTGAGTTTTTTTTTGTTTTACAATTTGTACGTTTTCGTTTTAGTGTAGTTTTATGTTTGCGCCAATTTGGACGTTTGTTTGTCGACTGTGAAACCCAGGTATAATAACACAATAATACTTTACTACTTACGTTATGAAATAATATAAAAGTTACCTTTTGGTACAATCTTGTAATATGTTTTAAGGTGTACCCAAAAACCCTAGGTACCTACCTACCTATTAATATAATAAAAGCAAATATTATGTAGAGCATTAAGAAGTGAATATGTAGGTACTAAAACAACTTTGCTAATTTAATTGTAATATTAAGAAACCCTTTTTTAATATATTCATTTTCATTCTCATACTAATGTATCTTAAGATCAAGCCCTGATCTTCTGTGGGGCTCACTCATTTACGCGGGAAGACCAAGGGCTTTTAATCTACATTCAAAATGCCAAATAACTATTTTATTTGGTTCATGTGACTATTACCGGGGCGACGGCCATCCTTCGAAGCACAACGGCGAACCGCAGAGGGAAATCGACAGATTCTAGAAGAAACTACACACATCAAAAGTGATAGGGATCAAGTACATTTTAGAAGATTGCAATCAAGAATATATTTTACAAAAACTGAATTCATTTATAATTTATTCAAAATGTGGTGATAAGTCATTGATACAGGTATGGGGATTTAGGTACGAGACCAATACAGAAGATTAGATTTCATTTAAATAAATTAGACTTTTTATAGTGCTAAAAATACACTTTTGACGTGTGTAATTTGCTTTACCGTACCGTTTTAACTTGGCCGTTTTTTATTTATTTATTCATATATTGTACTCATGTTGTATATAGGGTCTTAAATATATGTGGTAGCAATTAGGTAACAATCATGAACCCTGAAAGGGTGTTACAATATTTTGTGCTTCCGTAATAGTACGCCAATACAAAGTTAAATGTCACAGCAATAGTCTTATTAACTATACTAATAACTTCTTTTTTATATTAAATTTTCGAGTGTCCCTTCAATTTTCCTGGAATCAATTATCAGATCCTGCTTTCTTTTATCTCGGGAACATCTTGTGATATCTCCTTTTCAACAAAAACAAAAATAATCAAAATCCGTTCATATACGAGTACAAGGAGGTTATCAGCGAAAATTGGCCACCAGTTCTTACCAATAAACAAGCTGTCATTTGTAGAAATGTTAATATAGGTCAACTAAAACTGGTTGCTTCGTATTTGATATACAACTGACAAGTTAAGTTGAGCCTGATATATCTTCGAAATAGGCACCATTTTGAGCTCTTTTTGGACAACGTTATAGTCTCCGTAAAGCTTAGACAATTTCATTTCTTGCTGATAGCTGTGTCTTAATTGGACGTAGTTACACAGAAAGGACTCGATCCACATAAAGTTACTTCGGAGATACTGAGCTTTAAAGTTGGATGCGCTATTGACGCGCCATACATGTGGATTGAGTCAGGGTACATAAAAAATAGGTTGTAGTGAACTTTTTTGTGTAAATGTTTTTTTTATATGATGGGTATGTCTTAACTTAGCATCCTGGTATAGCTAACTCAATTTCAGGCAAAGTGTGGATTGAGTCCTTTCTGCGTAACTACGTCCAATTAACATTACATATCGGTTACCATGAACAGAGGCTGGGTTTAACAAAAAAAATATAGACCCTTTTTTCTCCGGGACAAGGGATATAGGAACCAGAAGAAACGGGCCTAATAGATATTCATCTTTATTTCCTGGTAATAAACGCTACGTAGCAGAAGGATAAGAAAATAAGATTTGAATATTTCAAAGCTTTTAGGTCCATAGCTAAACGCTTCTAAATATTTAAACCTTATTTTCTTTTTTATGTTAAACCTGACTTTATGGGCATTCATATGAATTTGAACCTTAAGATGCTGATAGACTTGTTTTATCACTATGAACAAGCGTTTGACCACCATCCTGCCTGATGTTAAGTAGCGATGTGGTCTACGATGGAGCACACTTGTTCATTAGGTACCGATTCACCCGCGACTTGAAGACCTTCAGACTGTACTGCGCAGGAAACACAGACTCCGGCAAGTCATTCCACATCCTGGCGGTTCGCACTAAGAAAGTAGACGCATACCGTTTGGTTCGCGTAAATGGTAAATCCACTTGAGTATTCATTTGAAACATTTTTTCGAACTGAACAACGCTGAAATGTTCTTGTATTTTTCTGTGATGTGATGTACTGTTCACGTTGCGGGGAAATTAAAAAAAAAAAAACATCTTCATACAAAATACGACGATATTTTGTATTATAAAAGATGATATTTTGTATGTTTTATTTTCATTTCCCCCACTTTGCCGTCATAGTAAAAGTTGTTCATATTGACGAGCACAACAACGTTTCTAAGACAAAAGGAAAAGATGCTAAGCCATGGCTCGGGATCCTTTTACACTATGCATATGCTAATACTAGTATAACATGAAATGGCAATAGTTTACGAGCCCGCTGAGCGGATCGCACCGTACAGTCCCTTTTCGCATTCGTGGGTCGTCGTAACTGGCAACACGTGTAAAACAATGTGTTTTTGTTGCCGAGGGAACAGGAACATCTGTGGAGACGCCTTCGACTATAAATTTTACGATTTGTGACAAAAGATAAAAATACAAAAAGTTTTATAGCGACTTATTTTTTAACGAGATGATATTTTTATG
Organism: Conopomorpha cramerella; assembly: GCA_012932125.1. Lineage (NCBI taxonomy): Eukaryota > Metazoa > Arthropoda > Insecta > Lepidoptera > Gracillariidae > Conopomorpha > Conopomorpha cramerella. Next base: position 4,187 of record SJJU01028474.1, on the reverse strand, counting down.
TATAGTTTTGAGCTGAGTGACGTTGGTAGGTTGTTTATTGGTGTACTAATATATGTTTAGGTTGTGTCGACTTGTTGCGGTTTTAGTGTACGTGTTATTCTAGTTTTGAAATACTTAACATTAAAGTGAAGCTATATACCTATTTACTTTATTACTTTTTATTACATTGTCTCAAAAAAAATGTGTAAATTTTTTTGGGAAACGAAAGAGAAAGAAATACGTTATTCTATGAATGTACGTGTTCGGATTCATTCTTTTTTGTTTTTTTTTTCAACAGTCGTTCACTCATTCTTCCGCAAGATAGCTGGGATAATAAGCTCCTTCGTACTTCTCGATTAGATCACATAAATACGTATTACTTCTAAATAAAAAAAATCGATACATGCGTAAATTAAAAAAAGACATACTTATCATCATTTCCAAACGCAGCTCCATTATTATTAAAAAAAAGAAACGCCTCTGTCCGCCATGCAACGTGTGCCATACACGTGGTGTGCAAGGTAGTGAAAAAAAAAAGTCACTGCAGGCATCAGCGGTCCACCCAAATGAAGACGCGTCCTTTTATTTTGAATCCGGAGACTGAGACAGAGAGTAGAGGATGTAGCTCGGGAGACAGGAGATTTGCACCATTTGATGCATATTAATTTTATCTACTATATAAAAATAAGTCGGGTTTTCCTCCCTGACGCTATAGCACCAGAACGCACGAACCGATTTCCACGGTTTTGCATTCGTTGGAAAGGTCTCGGGCTCCGTAAGGTTTATAGCAAAGAAAATTCAGGAAAAAAATTCAACTGAAAAGCGGGTAAACGAAACGAACCCATCTGGTGGCGAAACGGAGTTCGCCGGGTTTGCTAGTTTGGTATATATTTTTTTTAAATAAGCTTGGTGAACCCTGGCCATTTGCTTTAGCAAGTGCCTCTGCCTACCCCGCTTTGGGATTAAAAGGTGTGAAGTGTATTCTTTTTTATCGGATGAGACGAAAAACTTTTTGAAAGCGTTTTACGTGGAATAGAACAGAAATCTTTTGTGGCTAAAACGAAACTTCTAAAGTGCACTAGTTAATTTTTATAACGTTTTAAAAAGACATCGACCTGAATTTCAATCTTTCCCATTTCTACCGAAATGTACGTAAATGCAAACTTCTGTTCTGAATCCAAACTGTCACTTTTTACTACCGAAGTGACAATTTGGTAGTGTAGTAAAAAAGGGTAGCAATTAAGGTATGCAGTAGCTAAGGGAGGGATTGAATATACTATGTCTTATTCCTTCACTCCTCCGTCTTTTGCATATATTTGTCTCGTTTTATTCTAAACGTCAGTTTTCGAGTCCTCACTGATGAAATATGTCAAGTGAGCGTCGAGATCATTTCGCGCGATGACATTTTGTGTTGATAAATAAAAAGTATTTTGCATTCCCGCCAAAACTGTACTCTCAATCCAACTGCTGTGTTTTGTAATTGTTTTCGTCTTTTTCATTGTCAGTGCTAAGATCTATTTTGGTCGGAATTTCTAAGCTGCCAGTACGGTTTCAACGCCCTTTTGCTTCAATCATATAGTTTGTCTATGATTCACTATATTGTAGTTCGAAATTTGAATAAGTATTTTGACGCCATTTTGGTGTTGGGTGTGTACCGTAAGCGTTCTGCATGTCTGTTCTAGGTAGTGTTGGGACAGACATGCAACTATGATTATTATAGTGCGATTGTATTGTCTGTTCCTATGTATTCACTTGTACTATAGTTGCTTGCTGGAATAATTATACATTTTTAACCCTTAACTGCATAGTGATGTAGTAGGTACTACATCAGTATAATTTCCTTAAAAAAAATCTAGCCACCCCATATACAGAATTTTCATTGCAAATTATTGTCTAAGGTCCAACTAATATTATGACCTCAGTTTTTGACCATAGACAACTTTTTTTTTTCTTTTTTTTTCCCATGATGCATGCCACATAATTTAGGAATGTTAGGATTTTTTTCAGAAAAAAAAAATCATGCAGCTCAAGGTTAAGTTTCAGACAACCAATGGCACAGCAATCAGTTGTATGTGTAATAAAAGTTTAAAATGGGTATTACGGCGGGTAATTAACCAAAGATGAGCATTCAGTTACCTTCACATTTTGCTCGACGCTTATCTTTGGTTAATTTCGCCCTGTAATGCGCGCTTTAAACTATAATAAAAATGTTTCTTTTAAAAAAAAGTTTATTAATTTATTTATTTATTCACATTTGACACGTACACTTACGAAAATTAACAATTAGAAAAAAAAAAACATAGAAATTAACAAGTAAAAATTGTCTGGTTAGACGTGGCAAATGCTAAAGGGCTCTGATTCAGCGTGTGCTAGGAGTGACGTGGATTAACACCATTGATTGATTCTTATATCTATTCTTTACTCACAGCGCGCTAAAAGTCACACCAAATACTTGTAATCGAATGAATGAATGACATAGTCTGTGTTTCCTGCTCAGTACAGTCTGAAGGTCTTCAAGTTACTGGGGTGAATAGGTACCTAATGAACAAGTGTGCTCCATCGTAGACCACATCGCTGCTTAACATCAGCCAGGATGGTGGTCAAACGCTTGTTCATAACAATGTTCACGCAAGTGATAAAAAAAATGTTTCATTTCTGAATGCAGAATTAGTTTTTCAAGATATCAGTTATTTTCGAATCTTCCATACAAAAAATAAAAAAAATAAATACACTTCACGCCTTTAATCCCAAAGAGAGGTAGGCAGAAGCACTTGCTAAAGCAAGTACCCACGGTTCACCGAGCGTATTTAACCCAACGTGACAGGGGCTGAGCCCATCGCCGTTATAGGGTTCACACACCTTGTGGTGTGCGGGTTTCATCACGATGTTGTCCTTCACCGTACGAGCGTTGCGTTGCGTACAATAGGCTCTGAAAAAGAGTCCCATTGGTACACGTCCAGTTGCCGGACTCGAACCCGGGACCTCCCGGTTACAAGTCAAGTATCCGACCAACTGGACCACAGACGCTCTCTTCCATACACTTTCGAAACATTATAACCTAAGAAGGGTTTCATTTAATTTTATAAAATTTACCTTTAGATGTATGAACGATTTTTAGTAAGCAACTGTCGTATCTTCTATCCGTATCAGGTTAACGTATCTCCTTGGTTTTTTTTTACTCACAAATTTGTATGATGCACACCTAGTACTCCCACGGACACAGTAAGAGTTACATACTAAACTTTTACATGAGCTGTCGTTGGATAAAGATCCTTATGTATAAGAGTTCAAGGTTGAATGTTGAAATGGTGTAACTTGAATACCGATGCCATTCGACAAAACGACATTATTTTTTTTAATGTCTTTATTTGTGAAAAACGCTCGATGAATTTGTAATAGAATAAAGCTACTGATATTTTAAAGTTACGTTTGACTCTAGAAGTAAGAGCCGTCGAGATTCAAGTCCATTGCTTTGTTGGAACTAATGTATTTAGCATAACAGTGCCTTTATGAGGCAATGTACGATCAATATTTTATTGCTTTTCCACAAAGTGGTATAAACATAACTAGCTCTACCGTGCGATGTCACGCGTTTTTTCGTTCCCGTGGGGATTTGGGGTAAAAAATTAGCCAATGTTAAATTATTATATTATAAATTTGGTAAAAATCAGTAAAGCCGTTTCGGAGGAGTACGGTAACTAACATTGTGTCATGGAAATTTTGTATATTAGTTATTTAAGTCTATCTTGTTGTTTCTTTAAAAAAAAAAAAATTATCACTATGTACAAGCGTTTGACCAACATTCTGCCTGATGTTAAACAGCGATGTGGTCTACGATGGAGCACACTTGATCATTAGGTACCTATTCACCCACGACTTGAAGACATTCAGACTGTACTGCGCAGGAAACACAGACTGCGGCAAGTCATTCCACTTCCTGGCGGTACGCACTATGAAAGTAGACGCAAACCGTTTGGTTCGGATAAATGGTAAATTCACCTGGTATGGATGACGTTTTGCCGTTCTCCTGGTTGTCCTATTGTAAAAACGCGATGGGGGTATTAGGCAGAAATTAGACGCTCATGCAAGCGTCATTCAATTCCATCAGTCATGATTTATGGAATGACTACTAATACTAATTCAAACATCATTCACTATATTAGACGATAGGAAATCCGTCACTCACAATCATGACTGTGGTAAAACTG